>JAEQML010054034.1:0-39031 GCA_016904865.1 Pissodes strobi
ATAGCGCCTAAACTATAAAAGTGACAATAACGATTTTGGTACCAGAAATATTTTTGGTCTTTTATCTACAGTTTTTTCGCTGCATGTTATAGAAAATTCCTAAAAACAAAAAAGTTTTTCGATTGGTGAATATTTGCCTGCATAATTTCTGAACTGCAAAAGTTATCTATATTTTAAGCATATTTAAAATAAAAAATATCAACCATTTTCTGCTTCGACAGAAGCGCCAAACTGTGCACTTTACAATAGTAAAAAAATAATTTTGATAGCTCAATTAGGTTCGGAGATATTCGAGTGAATATGTAAAAGAACGCAACTCGATTTTGTCCATTATTTGCTCAATTACACCTACAGTTGTGACGTCACAGGCGTAGCGGGGATCAGTGTCACGGCTAGATCTATCGGTAGGCTACGCACCAGCTCGGCTGATTTAAAGGAAGCTGGTGATGTGGATTGTGCTTTGGATATTTTTTATAAGAATTTTTTATTATGTATTGACAGGGCAGTATCAAAGAAATCGATAAATAATTTTAAAAGCAAATGTAAATATCCTAATTATTTCTCAGCAGAGCTTATTAAAAAAATAAAAGAGAAAAACCGATTACATCGGCAAATTAGAAGAGGTAAGGCATCTGTAGAACAACAATTTCAATATCGAGAACTTGGGAAAAATATTAAAGGGCAAACAAAACAAGAGTACAAAACTTACCAGGAGATAATTATTGAAAGGAATGCGAGCAATTAAAAAATTATAGCCAAAACAGGCTACTGGGAAGGATAATATTCCTGCTTATATTTACAAGGGATGTGTTGACTCATTTATCACACCGCTGCTTTTTATTTTTAACTTAGCCCTAAAGGACAATATTTTTCCAGAAAGATTGAAAGAGTCTGTAATTATTCCGATTTTTAAAAGTAAAAATAAGGAAGAAATTGAAAACTATCGGCCAATTACCATTTTAAACTCACTAGCAAAGATATTTGAGTCTGTTTTATATAACGACATTTTAAAAAATTTTAATCACTATCTTATTTGTGAACAGCATGGCTTCTTACCTGACAGATCCACCACAACAAACTTAGGTATATTTACAAGCCATGCTGGGGAGGCAATAAATAGCAAAATTCAATTAGATGTAATTATGACTGACTGTGCAAAGGCCTTGGATAAGGTGGATCACGGTATTCTTTTGGATAAGCTAGGTAAAGCTAATTTCTCGGGGAACGCTTTAATGTTTATAAAATCCTATTTAACTTCTAGATATCAACAACTCAAAATTGGACAAAGCCTATCTAGTAGAGTGTATGTGTTAATATTCCCTCTAGAAAACGATTTGCCTCCCACTTTTTTGTCACAAGCTGAATTTTTCAGGGATGGAAGTACGTGATAAGGTAACCCTTATTCCGGAGGTAATACAAAATTAGACTGTGCAAAAGGGCACTATCATCAAAAATCGAGATATTGATACCACCGTATAGAGAAAAACATAGTTATTTTTTGGTCCAAAGCACAAAAAGATCTTTGTAGGGAGTATTTTTTTATAATTATTTAAACAAAATTATTTGCATTAGCCCTTATGGCCGAAAGTGATTTTAAACGTAGATATCTCGGTTTCAGCCGAGCAAAATTTTGATTAACAAGTGGTCTTTTTTAAATATAACATTCATTTGACAAAAAAGGAAGGCCTAAATGAGAAAATCCTATTCTTTATAAAAGTTTCGCCTAGGTCTTGACCAGGTAATAGAGCGAATCCCATATTTTTTGCTTGTAAACTATCAATGTTATAACAATAAATAATGAGAGGCGTCATGGGTTTAGGCAGCGTCGCGTCGTGATAATTCAGACCGCGAGATGCATCTACCCTTAGTCTGTCTTTCTCTTGTCCTCACGTGTAGCATGCTTCGTTTCTCTCTGCGTATCGGCAGATGGAACACATATAATATATTATTATAGACCTATTAAGATTTGTTTTAATTTATTTGTATTATAAAACTTGTCGTTAGGTGTCAATTTGCAATCTGCCATATTGTATATCTGTTTTTATTAAATAATTAATAAGTTTATGTGTTACATATTTATAAAGTACCTATCTAGTAAATTTGGAAGAAATATAGAAATTTTTTGTGTTTTTATTATATATACATACATCTGTTTCAGGTGAAAATATCTGGTTAAGTTGTAAGTTTTTGTTTAAAATTTTAATTACGGAAGAATCAGAGAGCAAAAATAGGGATGATGATAAACGTCGCCAAGGCAATATGCTTGTTGATCCGACAAACAGGGTGCCTGGAAATTAGAGGTCAATGTTTTAATTGCATATTTCATGTTTTACACTGAGGCCGAGGAAAATTTCATTCAAATATACTATGTTCCAATTTATTTTATCCGGAGTAGGCCATGACTGATACTTCTTTATATTGTCGGTACTGTTACCAACAATCCAGTCATAGCCTACTCAGAATAAAATAAACTTGGAACAAAGAATATTAATTTGTCATGTATGCTTACGACCCTAAACAATGACTTTTTTTATAATTTGTTTTTTTGAAGGGTAGGTAGGTACCTATTTATTTATACAATATTGCATATTTCTTTAACAGAAATCAAATTAGAATGGACAGCACAACGGATTCAAGTTCAGAAAGCGAAATTGAGCCTCTTGCCTCTTTTATGTTCGAAATAAACCGAAGTGCATCATATGCAATGATAATAAAAACAAGTTAATTAGGGCGACAGAAAGAACTTTCTCTACTTTTCTTGTGGCAAACAAGATTCGATATAGTATTGATATTATTAATGAAACAATACAATAAGTCATTTCGCATGCTAAAATTAGTAATCAATACGACGAAGTAATTTGGCACAAGGTATGCTATATTAGTTATTCATGTAAAAGAAATATTGAAGCGAAGAGAAAAAGTACTGCAAGACTTAAAGAATATCACATATGCCAAATTACTGCGTCGTATTGATTACTAATTTTAGCATCTGAAATGACTTTTTGTATTGTTTCATTAATAATATCAAGACTATATCGAATCTTGTTTGCCACAAGAAAAGTAGAAAAAGTTCTTTCTGTCGCCCTAATTAACTTGCCTTTATTATCATTGCATATGATGCACTTCGGTTTATTTCGAACATAAAAGAGGCAAGAGGCTCAATTTCGCTTTCTGAACTTGAATCCGTTGTGCTGTCCATTCTAATTTAATTTCTGTTAAAGAAATATGCAATATTGTATAAATAAATAGGTACCTACCCTTCAAAAAAACAAATTATAAAAAAGTCATTGGTCGTAAGCATACACGATAAATTAATATTCTTTGTTCCAAGTTTATTTTATTCTGAGTAGGCTATGACTGGATTGTTGATAACAGTACCCAACAATATAAAGAAGTATCAGTCATGGCCTACTCCGGATAAAATAACTAGGAACATAGTATATTTGAATGAAATTTTCCTCGGCCTGAGTGTAAAACATGAAATATGCAATTAAAACATTGACCTCTAATTTCCAGGCACCCTGTTTGTTGCATCAACAAGCATATTGCCTTGGCGACGTTTATCATCATCCCTATTTTAGCTCTCTGATTCTTCGTAATTAAAATTTGAAACAAAAACTTACAACTTACCCAGATATTTTCACCTGAAACAGATGTATGTATATATAATAAAAACGCAGAAAATTTCTATATCTCTTCCAAATTTACTAGATAGGTACTTTATATGTAACACATAAACTTATTAATTCTTTAATAAAAACAGATATACAATATGGCAGATTGCAAATTGACACCTAACGAAAAGTTTTATAATACAAATAAAATAAAACAAATCTTAATAGGTCTATAATAATATATTATATGTGTTCCATCTGCCGATAGGCAGAGAGAAACAGAGCATGCTAAACGTGAGGACAAGAGAAAGATAGACTAAGGGTAGATGCATCTGGCGGTCTGAATAATCACGGCGTGACGCGGCCTAAACCCATGACGCCTCTCATTATTTATTGTTATAATATTGTTAGTTTACAAGCAAAAAATATGGGATTTGCTCTATTACCTGGTGAAGACATAGGCGAAACTTTTATAAAGAATAGTATTTTCTCATTTAGGCCTTTCCTTTTATGTCAAATGAATGTTATATTTAAAAAAGACCACTTGTTAATCAAATTTTTGCTCGGCTGAAACCGAGATGTCTACGTTTAAAATTATTTTTGGGGGCCATAAGGGCTAATGCAAATGATTTTGTTTAAATAATGATAAAAAAATACTCCCTACAAAGACCTTTTTGTGCTTTGGACCAAAAAATAACTATGTTTTTCTCTATACGATGGTATCAGTATCTCGATTTTTGATGATAGTGCCCTTTTGCACAGTCTAATTTTGTGTTACCTCCGGAATAAGGTTTACCTTATCATGTACTTCCATCCCTGAAAAATTCAGCTTGTGACACCGAAGTGGGTCAAAGTTAAAATTAGTTTTAATCTACTAATGTGAACCTTTCCTAGCAAGTTCGGGTGTACCCCAAAGGAGCAACCTGGGACTATTACTCTTTACTGTCTTTATAAATGATTTGCCTGGCTGTATAAAGGATTCGTCAAGTCTTTTGTTTGCGGATGACTTTAAGATCTTTAGACCCATTGCTGAAACTCTAGACTGTTTTCTCTTACAGAATATCAATTCTGTTTCTAGGTGGTTTGATGAAAATAGAATGACTCTAAATATTGATAAGTGTGCAGTAATAACTTACACACGTAAACATAACTTTATTAATAATAAGCATTCAATAAACGACTCCGAGCTAAATAGAATGGATGAGTGTAGAGATCTGGGAGTCTAACTTGAAATTTAATAATCATTATAACACTATTGTCAATAAAGCTTATTAAAATTCTTGGTTTTGTCATTAGAATACGAAGTTTTATAAAAGTATTAACTCTATTATTAAATTATATAATGCTTTAGTGAGACCTCACCTTGAATATGCTGCGATGATTTGGTCTCCTCAAACTGATGTACATATAAATTTGACTGAAAAAGTGCAAAAGAGATTTTTGCGTTTTTTATATGTACACACAATGCATATCCCTATTTGATTTCGTACAGGAGTATGTTGGATAGTTTTAAGATGGTGACTTTGGAACAAAGACGTTCTCTTCAGGCTGTATCATTTATTTTTCATATAATTAACAATATTAAATGCAAAGATCCATATCTTATCAACTTTATAAAATTATTAGTCCCTAAGGTTAATTTAAGAATAAATAGTAGAGTATTATTTTATACCAATCCACTTGATTGGTCTCCTATGAATAAAATGTTACAACAATGCAATATACTCATCGAAAAGTCCAATATAGATCTTTTCAGTTGTGATATTAGAGATATAAAATCATTATTTCTTTTAGTTCCTCTTAAGAAAGTTAGTCTTAAATGATCTCTGTTTGAATTTTCGTAATTTTAGTATTAAGTTTTAGTTTCTTTTTTAGTTTTAGGGCACTCTATCCACTTACTTGTAATTACCATTGTGTTTGTAAGAGTAAATAAATATATAAATAATTCGGTTTAGGAATTTAAATCGAGGGTTTCTCTGCCGTACTCTTTCCCCTCGTGAATTCCAGGCTGAGTCCGGCACGTTTTTCCCTAATAATTTGGCACGTTTTCTCTAATAAATTATGTGTTAGGAATCTGTGGTTTAATTTAAATTACGCACCTTTCCCTCACATTTCCCTAATTTTGTTATAGTCGAACGCATTCTGAGTAAGTAACATTGTGCAAGATATAATAATAACACAACATAGGTATTGGTTTTCTTTTTAATCTATTTTGACGGTCATTGGCAAAATAAAGACAAAGTACAACTTATCTCATTCAACTATGTTGAAAGGACCCGAGTATGTTATACTATATATACAGAGCATATATAGCAAAATATAAAAGAAACCCAATATTATCAACGGTAATCAATCGATTACTTTTATACTCTTTAAAATATTTAGTGCTAATAACATTTGCCAGAAAGTTCTCTTACCTCAGGTATACCAGACCCGCAAGCATAAGGAGCGAACATTCTCACCAACGAAGCGGATAGAGCTGCAAAAAGTAAGGCCCATGTAGCGTAGAAAAGGTACGAAATGATATAGGGGCCTGCTCCTGATTTTGCTTGGCCCAGAACTTCTGGCCACGTTAACCACTAAAATTTAAAAATAAGGAGTTTTCTATTTATTAAATATACTTAGAAGTTGCAAATCTTAAAAGTTATGCTATGCTATAACCGAAAAATTTGGAGACTCAGTTTCAGCTATATAATTCCAAGTTACCTTACCTGCGAACAATTTCCAGTTTCGAAACTCGTCTCGTTCGACCAACAGCACTGCTCGCGATTGAGCCAGAATGCCTGCGGACAAATGCCGAATTTTAGGTCCGTCATCCAGCTAGCGCCGATATCTATGACACCCGCGACGGCGCCCGTGCACAACCCCACCAATAGCACGCACAGCCAGCCGGACCAGGCATCATGCGCGCCCTCTATCAGGTTCCAGAACGAATCTTGTTTCTTTTTCACTATATGTCTGGAAAGACAAAACATGATTTAAATTAATTAAAATCAATATATTACGTCTCATTACAAGATAATTACACAAGTAAAGTTCCTTTTATTACAATTAAACATGTTATTAAATCTAACATTAAACAAACTCTGGTTGAACAAATATGTATGCTACCTGTGTCTCATCCGATCCCTAGCAATGTCTCTTTGCCAGTCGATTGTGTGGAAGTCATCGTATTGTCCGATTCCTGGTATATCTCCTGCTGACTCAGATGTTCCGCCATAAGATACAGAATCTACAAAACCAAATGTGTTCATATCATTTATCGTGTCCGATCTAAGATCTTTGAAAATATCTTTACAATTTTTCAAGAGTTCCATAGCAGATGGTAAGTCATAGTATTTTGTCTGCAAGAGCTTACTTATTGGATTCACTTTAACCTGAGCAGGGCCGGCGCTAGCAGTTTCGCCGCCCCGGGCAAAAAGGTAAAGCCGCCTCTTTATAACAAAATTTAAAAGATAACCTAAACCATTCCCACGCTTAGTAGCAGGTAAAATAAAAAGTGAGCAAAAAAAATTGCTATTAAAACTGTTGAAGTTTTGTTTCGCCAAAAATAAAAAGTTCTTGATTTATGAATATGGCACTAAATTGAAATTATGGTTACACACAAATTATGGAACCACTAAAAATAAAAACCTAATTATTAGAAATACAGTTAAACTTAAATGTGTTTTTTTCCACTTTTAATTCTGAGAATTTTTTTTGACATCAATTTCTTTACCTAATAGTGTAAAAAAAATTGATTAACTTTAATTTGGAGAAACTTTTTTCTCCACTTGCCACACTTATTGGGAGAGTAAGCAAGATACTTAAAAGTATACCGAGATTTGGAGCAAAATCCAGCTTTGAAATGAATTTTAAAATATCAATGGACTTTCTTTTTTATTTATTAAAGCCAAGACCGATACTGTCTCGTCTGTCAGGTCTAATGCGTTTATATCTGATGAATTCCCATCAGTTAACACTATTTCCAGATCTTTACTATATTTTAGTAAATCGCTTTGAGGGGTAACTTTTAAATCTTAAATATTGTATAAAAACTGAAAATAGTTGCTGTGGGTACTGATCAAATCAAACCTGGATTCATTGATAGCTTGGTCTAATGTGAAAAAATAAAACTCTGCCTTATATTTCAACGTAGGATCTTCTATCGGATCATCTCGTGCCTCATAGTCAAAATTAACATTTCTTCTTCGAACTCTATGACGTGGCTGGGTAAGCTCAAAATTTCGTCAGCGAGTTCTCGAGCATCGCAAAGCATTTCAATAAAGGGCGTGTCCGATCTAAGATCCTTGAAAAAATCTTTACAATTTTTCAAGGGTTCCATAGCAGATGGTAAGTCATAGTGTTTTGTCTGCAAGAGCTTACTTATTGGATTGATACAATTTAAGATTTTTTACTAAATTACAATGGAGCACACGTCTCAACCTTCTTATGTCGTTCTCATGCTTGAGGATTTTTGATGTGAGTTGGTACCTATATATACTTAAAAGTTCGTAAACCATATTTGTTGTGAAAAGTCACACCAATTTTATTTATTAATGCTCTTTGAAAATATTAATATTATCTTTCCCTTAAAAAAATTCTCGAGTAGTATGAAATCTATAAAAACTCTTATTTATTAACGTTTAACTGGAGCTTGACAGGTCGCTATGACCGTGCTCGGATTTCAGTCTGTTTCTGTTTAATTGCATTTTCTAATCTCTATGGTTGATGTGTTAATGGTTCTTTATGGATTCGAAAGAAGTGCGTGGAAAGAGGAAAAGAACCAAAAAATTAAGTTAGTTAGTAAAAGTCACGTAAGGTCGCTGGTCGACGGGCTCTCGAGCCTGTAGTTGCTCTGCCTTGTTTTTATAATACGATAATAATAAAATGGCCTTTGAGCCTTTTGTTGCTCTGCTCTGATATTACGCTCTAAAGTCGCATCTCTGAAGCCCTAAATTACTCTGTTGAAGTTCCCTCTGCCCTTTTTGTATTGCTCTGTTTTTACTTAAATGGTATCGCGAAAGTTGGAAGAAATTTTGGAAGTCAAAGTGTATTTTGACCACTTACAAGCAGTTCTCTAGATGGTTGTTTGTTACAGTTAGTAAGAAGTGAGAAGAGAAACGCGTAGTGATCAGACTGATTAGTGATTAATTTAAGGTTGTTTTTAATTTAGTTTTTAACACATTGGTGTGGATATTTGACACTAAGTGTGTGGGACTTAGAGTAGATTTAAGTACAAACATTTGACTAGCTCATACCAATACTTAAATTTTCTTTTGTACATAGACGTTTCGTTTTTATTAATTAACATTAAGATTAATCACATTTGGATCTTTGTGTTTAATTTGGATTAATGTAACTTTTCCTGAGAGCATAAATTCAGCCTATGGCTGTGGTCCTTCGAACATTTCACCAGAACTAGTTACGCGTTTCTACGACATAATCCAAGTGTTATGTGCCCCTTTGCGGTGGAGTGAGAAGCATCATACATCATATATCAATATTAAAAGCAAAGTTTATTAAAATTCCACCTATTAATTTTTCTTAAGTGTTCAGATAAATCATGTTTTATTAATTTTCTTCATAAACTAGTTAATTTTACAGCCCATTTGCCACCCCGGGCAGGAGCCCAGCTTGCCTGCCTCTAGCGCCGGCCCTGACCTGACCAATATATCTAAACCCTATAGACTACAGGGTTCACCTTTTTGAGCGTTGTCAAATGTCGCTATATGTAAGCTGTAACCAGAATGTATTGGAAATTTTAAATTATTTATTTTTCTTAACATAATTCTCAGGCGATGCGAGAAGCTTAAATACATTCATTTCGCCTTGCTTTTTTTGAACAACATTTATGTTGGTTTACTTTAGTCAACATAGACCATTCAATTAATCCAACATATTACTTGTATCAAAAATAAGAAACCTCCCACTTTTAAAAGTTCTTAGCATTTACAATTTGTTTACAAAATAAGTAACCAATGTCCTTCTTGGTTTATTAACCCCCCCCCCCCCCCCCCATTTACAAGGACGTAAAGAAGAAACTGATTACCACTTGATAGGCAACATCCTGTATTGTCAGTTGGCTTCGATTGCCATTAAGAATGGAATATATATGAACAAATACAAAATTTAATTTTGAAAACGCAAATTCTAAGTTATGTATGGGTTGATCCTAAATCAGATATAAAAACTCTTTCTGAATGTGGAAATATTAACGCTGTGATACCTGAATTTTATACAGTAATTCAGAATATAGGTATGTGTTCCTGTATGGACCCAAATAAGAAGAAGCTTTTCTGGGTGGTATAAACAGATAATTAAATTGATTAAGGATAAATAAATATACTCTAGAAATATACAAAATGAAAACCTTCTTAACTTCTCTTAGACCACAAATTAAAAGGAAAATAAAAAGGGACACAAAAATCAATAAATTCTTCCTAAACGCATAACACCATATTGTAGATATACAACACCTCACAAAAGAATCAATTTTTACCTAATAACACCTCAATATCACACCAACAAAAGAACAGTAACCAGTTATTATACGACATATCATTATTATTGTCATCTTGTCAAAGTCAATTCAAAACTTGACAATTCTGTAGAGCTTTTTACTGTTTTACTCTAGTTTTATTGCATTTACTAACCATTTTCATTTTTAGATTTGTTCGTTCTTGACAACGGGGGCAGATTTGTTCCTCGAAACGTCGACTGTTTTCCCTGTTTCCGTTAGGTTTTTCAGCTTCGTTAGGGTCACTAAACTAGCACTTGTGCTGTTTACACCCTGGAGCCAGAGCAAGTGGCTCTATTTTGAGAAGAATTGTAAGTGAATGTGGAGTAATAGGCAAACATTTGTAAGGTAAAAATTCCTCAAAGGAGTTATATAAACGTCGCCTAAATACACTGCCATTACACACCTCAAATTTAATATGAGTGTTGAATCCACTACTCTTTCTCTTGCATACTAATGAGGACTCCAGAGAGAATTCACACTTTCGCTGATAAGACAACTATACTGGGTTGGAAGAGACGTAGAAATGTCAAAATTCAAATTCAAATTGTTTATTTACGCATATAGCATTTACAAGAAAATACAATATTTAGGTCTATACTCTATAGTAGGCCACACATAAAATTTAAGACAACATATAACAAGTAGGGAGTATAAAACTGAAAATAAACTAAAGTAAAATATAAAATGACACTCATCAGTCAACAATTAATTTCTTAATAGCATTTTTAAAAGCATTAAAGCCACCAAAAATCAAAGATCACATTTTCGTAGCATATTATTGTCACTTATACATATCCTACTTAATGGAGAGTTAATACTATAATTTTCCCTATGATAATCAATATTAAAAAAAAGTTCCGCTTCATGAGTTTCCACAGGGTACATGAAGTCCAACTTCTGCAAGACCACCAGGTGCATCAATTTTATTATAAATGATTGTATAGTGTTAGGGGATCAATCATAACTCTCCTGTTCTCCAGAGATGTAAGGTTAAGTAACTTCATTATTTCTTGACAATCAATTTCACTATAAGGGATACCAAGGTTTAAGTCCAATTCTTTTCAAAAATTTCGATTGAATTTTTTCCAGACTTGCCTTACGAATATTGTAAAATGGTTGCCAGACTTTACTGGCATACTCCAGCACAGGTCACACTATTGAGCAAAATACATCTCTGAAAATATAAACATTTTTGATCTTCTTTAGTGATCTGAATAATAAGCCCAATAATTGCATTTCTCTACTTGTAGTCATCTCAATGTGGTCCACAAATGATGATTCACAGTTAAGCGAAACTCCCAGATCTTTTATCAAGTATGTTCTCACCAGCTCCACACCAATAAGATAATACAGTAATGTATGGATAATCCGAACAGAGAGTTGGCAGACTTCGTTCGGATTATCAAAACGTTCGGATTATAGAATTCATAATAAATGATATATTAATCATACAAATACATTCCCACCACAAAAAAATTGATGTCAATGGCATAACAACTTTCATTTATGTTTATACATATGTATTTCAAAATAAAAACAAACTTCTAAGGAAATGGAAAATCTTACATACATTGGATACATATTGCAAATACAAAATATTCAGTAAAAGTTCGGATTACAGAATTCGGAATTCAGGATGTTCGGATTATGGATATAATTTTACATATTGTGGCGGTTCGGATTATAGAGTATTTCAGATTATACGGGGTTCGGACTATCCATACATTACTGTAGTCAAAAAGGATAGGAGTTTTTTGCAGAATGTGATCATATTACATTTGTTGACATTTAAACTAAGGTTGTTCTTTTTGCACCAATCAACGAATTTATTTAGGTCCTCTTGCAAAGCCAGACAATCATTAATAGTTTTTACAATTTAATTTTTTTTACATCATCAGCATAGGCTAGGAACAGTTAGTCACCAAAAGCAATCCTCACATCATTCACAAATAAATTAAAGAATAACGCTGATAAATGACCCCCCTGAATTAATCCCGATGTGACTCTTAACTTTGATGAAAAGTGTTTTACAACTTGTCGTCTATCCCTGATGTAACTTTTAAGCCACTCCCGCACAGATCCATGCAACCCAAGATCAAACAATTTACAGATTAGTATACTCTGATCCTCACTGTCAAACTTCCTTGAGAAATCAGCATATACTGCATCAACCTGGTGCTTATTCTCAAAGGCATCCAACAAAGCGTGCTCATATCTTAGGAGATTAGAAACTGTTGATCGCCCTTTGGAAACCATGTTGTTCTTCCACGACTATGTTTTTAAAAAGTGGGTTCAATTTATTTGAAACTATAGATTCAAAGATCTTGGCAATTATTGAGATTCTTGAAATAGTCCTATAATTCCGAATATCCGCCCTATTCCCATCCTGGTCCATACTGGTGATATAGGATCTCTTCCAGACACTATAGGAAAAACTCCTACTTTCAATGAGAAGTTGAAAATAGTACATAATATATCAGCATCCTCAGAATTAACCAAAAAGGTTTTATGTGCAAATTGAAAAGATCTCTGATTGGACATTGTTCCATTGCCCTTTGGAAAGGCAATGCTAGAAAAAAACTTTATTGACATATTTATTTGATTGGCAAGTAGATTAGCAGAGCCTTGTGGTGTGGCCTAGATATGACATCGCTTTTCAAGGTATACAATAGATAATATACGTGTTTTTAAGGGGGTTGAAAGCGCATCGATTCCTTTTGCTACAAGCTCGCCAAAGTTGTGAAAGCGTCTTGACTTAAGAAATATTTTATCATAATTTGAACTCATCTCTTCAGG
This sequence comes from Pissodes strobi, assembly GCA_016904865.1. Lineage (NCBI taxonomy): Eukaryota > Metazoa > Arthropoda > Insecta > Coleoptera > Curculionidae > Pissodes > Pissodes strobi. The sequence continues at coordinate 12,913 of JAEQML010054034.1, forward strand.
AAGTATATAAGTAATTTGGAATATTAAGTAAGTTAGAAATTAATTTATAAAAGTAACGATTTTTTTTTCGTTTACGTGAACCGGATACTTACAATGGGAAACACCATCCTCGTCCTCTAGTCTATTGTGCCGATGGTCTCCGCTGTTGGTGTTGATGTCAATCATCTCGTCATCGGAAAATCCGCGAGAGGGCGCGCTTTTGTGACCGTTCTCTAGCGGGTGGCCGTTCGTATACTGTAAAAAAACACTGATTTTAGTTTATACGACGAAACTCTGGTAACCTTGCAACTGGAACATAAGAATTTTGCATATTCGCTGGTCGCTGATACAGAAATTGTATTAATCCTGTTCGGCAGGGTTTGGTTTATCATCTACTTTTATAGTTAAATTGATTACATCGGGCTTCGCTTGAATATGTACAGTTTTCGTAGGGATTTAGCGTCATTGTTGCGTCATTTTTTATTATTAAAGGAATGTGAAGCTAGTATGTAATTATTATGTACCAATAAACTTATGGTAAAATTATTAAAATAAAAAAAAATACTATAATAAAATATTTTTCTAGTATAAAAGATAAACGCGCAAGCAGCCCTTTAACGAACCCAATCTAATTAAAAGTAGTACTTGTGTTCGTTTCGGTTAGTTTCGGTTCGTAAAAGAAAAGTTCGTCCTTATAAGCCCCTTAACGAACCGAACCGAACTCGAACTTGTTAGTTTTGGCTTATTAAAAAAAAACTTCTACCCCAACCGAACCCATAATAAAAAGGATACAATTAATAGTTTCTGCGGTAGGATCCTTGTGAAACATCGTTGAATAATAATACTAAGGATAATTAGTACACTGCTTTTAGATGTTTCAGATTAATTTAATGAGATATTTTTCTCTACATATGTTTCGGCTTGACGGGGCCTTTATCAAGAGTAGTTGTATACTAAAATCTAAATTGTTATACTACAAATTGTCAGGCGGTATTTCGTTTTTATTACACTGTCAATTATGCAGGTGTTTAAAGAGCAGGTCAGTTGGTCGTTCGTATTTAAAAAGTCTGATTTTTGAGACTTTTGGTTTTCTAGGTGCTGCAAAAGGTTCAGCCTTTTGCTTTTCGTTTCGGTGTGTAAAAGTTTGACATTATTCGTATTTATAAAATGGTTATTTTCTATACAATGCTTTGCTAAGCCAGAGGTTTTAATACATATTATGTAAAATCGATTTTTTGTGTTCTTTAATCCTAATATTTAAGTGTCGACTAGTTTGTCCTACGTATACAGCTTCACAGTTCACACAATTTATTTTGTAAACACCAGATTTAGATTGTTTGTCAATTTTGTCTTTATTGTTTATTAGCCTTCTCCCTAGATTATTCTTATTAACCTGAATTATTTTACAGCCAAAATTATTTGATTTTTTTGAAACTTTATCCGTAATTTTCGGAATTGATAAATTTAGCGGCTTCTTTTTCTAATTTTAATGTAGGGTTATAAAATTGTTTAGTTAAAATGTTTTTTCTTTATTAATTTGTCGATCTTATAACCGTTATTAATTGCAATCTGTTTGATAAAGGATACCTCTTTTTGGATATATGCTAAAGTAATGGTTTCATGCTAAAGTAATGGTTTCTTATCAGAGGCGGATCCAGGCCAGGCAGGAAAAAGGGGAGGGCGGTTGGTTTTTGAAGTGAAACTTCTTTAGCGAGCGTAGTCAGAAAAAATTAAACGCTTAAAAAAGTTTAAAAAAAGTTAAGAGAAACGCGGTTTTCGGTGAAAAAAGTTGAAAAAGAGAAAAAAAATTAAAAAAGTGTCGAAACCGGGGGCAAAAGTTGAGAAAAAAAGCCTTAACAAAAAAATAAAAACTCAATTTCTAATATATCTTTGAGAAGTTTCACTTCAGTTGTGTGCTTATAAAAGTGAGGCACATAATTTTCTTTTATATACACCTATATCCTATACATATGGGTTTAATAAGCTTGAAATCAAACGCCTTAATAATCTGTAACATATACGTACTGCAAACCATACTTTAATCGTTTTAAGCACTTTTATTGAACAATTTAATATAAAAAAATAAAATGAATTCTCAGAATGCCTATTGTTATCTAGGTGTGTAGAAATAACTAACCCGTAACATAAAATAACAAAAATTTTAATAAGACAAAAAAACATAAGTATTTTTAAGCAAAAAGACTATAGTAGGTAATAAAATGAACACAGTCCTATAAAACAAAATCTAATTGTCTGCTTTTTTACTTGCAAATTTATCTATTATTTTTTCTTCATCTATTTCAATATCTTTATGGATATTGAGTAATGCTAAGGCAGGGAGTCTTAACTGAGACATGTTTGTCCGTAAGCAAGATTTAATCAGTCCTAAAAAAGAAAAACTTATTTCTGGCCTAGCATTACTTATTGCAAAGCAACCTAATATTAAAAATTGTTTCACATTTGGAAATACATATATCGTCGGAATATTTTAATGCGTCTAATACATTATCAGGGACATTGTTTTGTCAACAAACTCTTGCAGCCAGTATTTTTTCCAGATCTGTTATTCGCCTAACAAAATATTTACCTAATAAAAGCTTCTCAATATTAAATTAGAACAATAAACCTAACCGCTTTTTCCCTTTCCTCGTCTCTCAAAATAAAGGGGGGGAGGAGATCCCCCCCCCCTCCACTGAATCCGCCACTGTTTCTTAATGTATGGGCAAGGCTAAAGCGGCCTCCGGGCCTACAGACGATGTGCGGGTTTTGACTAACGCTGGGACCAACGTTGAAGCCAACATTCGCATATTCGTCATCATTCGCAAATTGAAAGCATTCACACGACGTGCCAGCGTTGGCGAATGTTGGCAATGCAATGTGTGAAAAATAGCGAACTATACCCAACATTGAACATTGGCTTCATCATTGTTGTTATTATCCACAAAGGCACTGCTACTTAAATAAACCACCTAAGAAGAAGAAGTGCAGATGGTGGGTCAAATATTAGTTGGAGTATGTGAGTGTAAGGTGTGCTTTATAACCATAAAGTCAACTATTTATGACTTCACATTAAATCTTATTAATTAATACATTTCTTCAGGTATAGCGCCAATAATTTACTGGACGATCTAAGGAAAGAGCCCTCGGGATAATTCAGCAATTTCTGTGGGATATCTCTTACAGATTTTGAATAAACAGTACAAATGTTCACGCATCGTGTGGATAGAGATTTAAGCCACGGGCCAATATATGCCAATTAAAATCTGATCCCTTTGATGTGTGCTAGAAATACCGCCTCCGAGGCGAACGTTGACCAGCGCCAACGTTGGACGAAGTTTGTGCTGTGTTTTCTATTCTATACACATGATCGGCCAATGTCCACAAATGCGCAAGTTGGCCTACATTTGCCATGTCGTCTATAAGCACCTTAATGCTGAGAAGAACAACCGTCGAGAAGCGACAACATAAATCCCGCCCAAAAATTTGGAGTGCGGGTAAACCGGCCAACTGTCATCTACACGTACTTGTGTTTAGTTCAGTCGTAGACGACACAATTTTTGCGGATCGCTCGTTTCCTTTGATTTGTTTGTGCGTTAATTATTATTGTTAAATATTTTCGTGAAATGTGATTACCTTCGAGGACAGAAGGGACAAAAGGGAAAGAAATAAGCATGTTTTATTTTCCAAAGGATCCGGAAAAGTAAATAATTTTTTACATTCATTATAAAATCTTATGTTTTTATGGTATAAAATTTATAATTTATATTAGGTTAGTTTGGGTTAGGATGATTCCAACTCAGGTTGGATAATTTTTTAAAAACTCGCCAAAAACACTCCCAAACATTTATTTATAATTTAAATGTCGATAGTTTATGAATACCTACATTTCAAAGCGTTTGATAGTAGTCGCACATCTGGTAGGCTGCAATTTTCCCCCGAATATTTTGTTAAACATATATATGAACCAGAACAAATATTTAATTCTAATTTTGAGAATATAAATACTGAACCCTCGATTTCTCATAAATTGTATAGTCTAATAAGCAAAGAGTACTTTGAACATCCATGTCATCAACTTCAAAAAGACTATGTTCTAAAATTGTTTATCAGACTCAAAATATTCCACACCATAAAATATACTAATAGGGACCTCAAAATAAAGCAAAAAGATAAAAAAAATATTAAAAAGTTAAAGATTTTATGGCACTTATAATTTATTAGCTGCATTCGTTTAAGGTTGTGTCATCTTTAAATGTTGTTTTTTATGAAAAACGTCATTTTTTAATATAATATGTATGTGTATAATTATTATTAGAAAAAGGGTTTTAGTGATAATTTTTACAAAAAAAAAACAACCACTTAAATATTGATTTCAAAACACTCAATTCATTAGGCTCACCTAATTTAACATAATATACAGTAACTTAAAAAGTATCTGTACAAGTAACTATGTGTCTTTCCAACTTTATACCATATTATGGTGTATGCAATCTTTTTTGGACATCATATACGGTAAACCCTATGGAGATTTTTGGGCTGACCCTTATCTTGTGGCGTTTCTAATTCTTTCAAAAGCAAAATAAGATTTAAAGAAAAAGGTTAGAACGCGGCAAATCGGTAAACTCTGAAATAAACTGTTAAATCCTAAATGATAACAATTATTATTCATAATACATTTTTAAATATTTCTAATAAACTTTTAATTAAATCATGTTTTATGGGCGAATAGCATTTATTTTGCCGCCTTCATTACATTTCTCTCAGTATATTAAATCGGCAGTGTCGCATACGGCAAATTGAACTTGGCTCTCTAACTTTAAAGGTGCAGACGGCTTTTGTCGCTTCTCGACGGTTGTTCTTCTCGGGCTAAAGGTGACAAAATATTGAACGACAATGGAATTTTTGTTAATAGCATAGTCTGAATAATACATACTATTTTTTCTTCAAACGGTGAAATTTTAGATTAAATCTAAATATGCATGTATACTTTGACAGAAATATCACATATAATATGACAGAATCATCCATTGAATTAAAAAAAAATCGTTATTAGATTGGTTAACCAGGTGCCTTTACTGCAATCACGGTTTAGTAAAACAGGTATTATAGTCCTCTAGACTTAAATCCTCTTGTCTAATCTTTAGTTAATAATATACTATTTTAAGTGTTTTAGCTTGGCTAAAACATCAAAATAAAGACAATTTATATCCTGGAACCTGACCTCCAAATATTTACCACCAAAATAAAACTAATATTACTAATTGCCGAAAACAAATTATTTGCAAGCAAAACTATCTAATTTTAATTTTTGAACTTCGCCAAATCGATATCTTATCATAGTCAACACAATACAATACAAATAAATAGCTGTAGTTCAAATAATAATCCGGAATAAACACCTTATAGGATACAAATCAAAAGCACAGTTTAGCATATCTATAGACTCTGCCAAAAGCAAGTGAAATATTATGTCAGTCAGGTGATTCATGTAAGTACACAACAATAAATGAAAAATATTGTACAGAGTGTCCCATTTTGTTTGCGATTAGAGGGCTTCTCGCTTATAAGTAAAGTTAGAACTTGGCGGTTTTCCCGAACCTGTGCCATTTTTTTGTAAAACGAAAGATTCCGTAAAATAAACTTTTCTAGCCCAGATAGTTTTTGAGATACAGGGCGATATTGAAAATGTTGCATTCTCATGGCACCTACCTTTGACACCTACCTACAGAGTTTATTAAAAGAGATAAGAAACAACTTTTGTTATAAAAGTTGTATGGTTTTTCTCTATTATCTTTTGAATACATCAGCAAAAACAAATGAGCATCGCAAAGTTAAGAAACAACTTCACTTTTTTTAAATGGAACACCCTGCATATTATTACAATTTTGGACTCTCTAGAGAAATCTAAACACATTTCGTGTATAATATCCTATCTATCTTTAACTGTTTACGAAATACTGACAGTTGAAAGTCGGTCATTTTGACAGGCTCTAAAATTTAAACTGCACGAGATCAAAGAAATCGGTTTGCACATCCCTATCTTAGGTTTTCATAAGCTATCGAATAACAGTAACCTCGAATTTAAACCGGGGATAAAATTAACAGAAACTTATAAACCTCCGGTTAAGTTCAAAGTTACTGTCATTCGATAGCTTATGAAAACTTAAGATAGTAATGTGCAAATCGATTTCTTTGATCTCGTGCAGTTTAGTTTCTAGAGCCTGCAAAGTGTCAAAATGACTCACTTTCAACTGTCAATATTTCGTAAACAGGTAAAGATAGGTATATGATATTATACACGAAATATGTTTAGATTTCTCTATAGTCCAAAAATGTAGTAATATGCAGGGTGTTCCATTTAAAAAAAAGTGAAGTTGCTCATATTTCTTAACTTTGCGATGCTCATTTCTTTTTACTGATATGCTCAAAAGATAATAGAGAAAAAACCATACAACTTTTATATCAAAAGTTTTTGTCTATCTCTTAATTTCAGTTGTCTGATAAGTTGTCGAAAAGGTAAAAACGGATCCTTATAGAACTTTTTACAAAGAATCCATAAATATTTCTGCTTTTGAAATAATGACCAATTAATATATTAACAAATATATAGGATGTACCATTAATAAAACAATTATTAGTCAATATGTATTTGAAAAACGAAGAGGCACGGGTTCCCGAAAACCGACAAGTTTTATCTTGACTCATAAGCGAAAAATCCCCCAATCGTAGGCAAAATAGGACACCCTGTTTAGCAGCTTTTGTAAAAGAAAATTTTTTTCTTCCTACAGTAAAGCATATATTTGAATCTGTTTTTCACACAGTATTATGGAACAAGCAAAAACATAATGACAAATTTAAATAGTCATTTTCGTTACCGTTGACATTAGTAAATAGTTAATAATTTTTTGGTGGATAGTAATTTTTCTGCAGTTTAAGGCGCCCCATTTACAACAAACTATGTTTTAGAGCAAATTAATGATTAAATTCCACAAATTCATTATTAAGCGTTTCATTTACAGCTTAGCCTAGTTACCTACTTACTTTCCATTTTTGTTATTGAAAAAGTTCACCACAAAATAAACATACCTACATTAGCAAACGTAAGACATAATTATCGTATATAGTATTTTTACCCAGAATTTATATGAAAACCACAACTGAAATTCACTGACCTCATTCAAAAATATTTCAAAAACTAACGCCAACACCTGTATAGATAAGATACAATGATACAAAACCAAAATCTATACTTAAACTTTTTAAGTCACATTATCAGCTCACTTTCGCGAATCTAAAAGATATACGAAAATAAAAAGCTGCACTTTCCCGGAACGGCCAAAATTAAAAGGAGTCTTAAGTTCTATTCCTACCCATCCCATTAATCGGCATAAAGACACAGTTTGTTCTTCACGGGATGCGCATTTTACCGCGTTTACTTCGCCATCGTTATATAACGTAGCCTAATTTATATTCTAGTGAATATGACTTCAAGACTTAAAATTTTGATAAGGGAAACGTATCAAAACGAAAACAACATATTTCTGAAATATTTACTTAGGAATAGGCGCGTCTAATCCCTTGATAATAACACTGCGCCTATCTTTATACGGTCGGGGACGTTGAACGCATCGGTGTAAACTGGATAACAGTGTAGGTGTAGAACGGGGCGCAAGTTTAACCCAAATCGATAATGAGGCCAGTATTCCTACATCCTAAATAGCAACGTTGCCAAACTGGGACATGTATCCAGAAGTATGTATCAGCGACGTTGTTAAAGCCAGAATTAAACAATCATTAAATGTAAAATGACCAGATTCTCATATTTTCTCGCATGAACAAAACCTCGGCAAAAATATGAAATGAAAATCATAATTCATAGCTTAGCTGACCGAACTCAAAACTGATCATGTATTTCTGTAACAGAAGGACAAACTTAAAGCATTCTAAGCTGGCTATACTCGACCTGGATTTTTACTTATTTTTTTTTTTTAGCTTTTGATCATTCAATATCATTACTAATATGTTAAAAAAGACGTATTTTTTGCGCTAACCTATTGAAAAAAGAAATAAAAATCCATGTACATATTTAAACAAAATTAAGTTGAGGAAGGGATTCAAAGCCAAAACATGGCATCTAAAATGTGATAATTAATTTTGTATGGATAAAGTGGAAGGGAAAATGTAATATTATTAATTAACACTTTAGATAAGGGCAAGAACATTTTTCACTTCATTCTCAATGTGTTTAAAACCAAAAGATAACACTCACTATGGACTTTATTACCTGGCATTGAATCCCACTGTTTTGCCACAATTTAACCGATCCTCGATAGTTTCATAGATATGGATGATAAGGCTCAAATTTGAGACATTCTGGATGCAGGATTTTATTATATCTGACATTATTTGAGGAGAAAGTATTTTGAAAACGCACCAAACGACTGATGATGTGACGTGCATTTTGCAGCAGCCAATGAGAATCCGAATTCACAAACACAAAGTCATTAGAGATTTTAATTTTCTAAATTTTAAATTTGAACAAGTCTCGTTCAGTTTTACAGAATTAATTCAAATTCAAAACATGCTTTATTGCCCAACGAATTAAAGAATCTCATTGACAGAGCCAAACCGTAAAGAATATAAACTATAAATTAATCTAAAAAAAAACAAGTTAAAGAAAAGACAATACAATAGTCAATACATAAAGTCAATAAAATCGGTTAAAAATCCAGGTTATAATAAAATAAACAGCCAATACCAAAGAACAGCTTTACCCCGACCCAGATCTCTCCATCCATCCTGGAAGTACTCCTCCATGCTATAGTAAGCTCTAGCCAATAAAATTATTTTGACTTCTTTCTTAAATCTCTTAAAACACGTGAAAGTTCTTGTGTGTCACGTGTTTTCGGCCAGTTCTTCATTATTTGTGTAGATGTAAATATTGGCAAAGGAACATGAGTATGTTGTCTTGTGTTGTGGGAAGTATCATTTGTATACCTACCGTGTGAATTTTTGCATACAAGGGAAACACTTTCCAGTAAAAATAGAGAGGCCAAAGTCAAGATCCTGTGCTACACAAAGAATGGCCTACATGATTCCCTCATTCCAAGCCCATACATGAATCTTAAAGCTCTCTTCTGAAGAACAAACACAGAGTTGAATAAATACTGAGAACAGCTACCCCAAATGCAATCCCACATCTGAGATGGGATTCTATGACGGAGAAAGACTTCTGAATATGCATATCTTCAATTTATACAAAGTATTTATATTAATATATCCATTTTATTTATATAAATTTAATAATAATATTAATAATAATAATAATAACTTTATTTCTTGCATTCAATGGTATTACAAAGTATTTAAAATTATATCATAAAACACATAAATAAGAAAACGTCATAGTCCCTAACCTATTTCACCTAACCCTCATAGATAAGGTGCAGAACGGCTTCCAAAGAAAAAATTCCTCCAAAGAGTAGCAGGTCGTTTGTAGTAGCATGTGTTTGACCTTAAGCTTAAACGTTTTGAGATTAGGTGATGATTTAATCTCATTACTCAAAAAATGTAAATACTTAATGTTAATTCTAAACAAGGTAATTTATATTAATTTAATAATTTTATTTTGAAGCTTTTGTATTTATTATGGCAGTTTCAATACTGCTGTTATTGCTAATCTCCAAATCAAAATTAAATATTGAATTTTGGAATGTATTAATGCGTAATAAATATTCTTCAAAAAATATCAAGGAATTAAATTTCGAATTTTATAAAAAATGCTAATTAAAGGAGATATATAATTTCGGATAAATTCTGTATGTTTCCTACCACTTAAATATATGCCTTCAACACCTTATAAATATAGAATATTTTGTATTTCAATTATTAAATAAATATTACTGGTGTTACATAATTTATGTAATTTTTAGTAATAAACATAATAGATTTTTTGGAAATTTAAAGTTAAGTTATGAGATTAAGCCAACCAATTATAATAATTAAATAATTTTTAATATTAGGTTCTCTTTCCATTCCAGTATACAATTTCTATAGTAAATAAGTTGCATCATCAGCAAATAATGCTATATAGTAATTTAATTTCAGTTTAGATAAATAAGTTTTATATATTTATAAATATTAAATCGAGTATTAAATATTATGGTAATTTAACGTATTATCCTGTTTTCGTTTATATAAATAAATAGTCTACGAACCAACAATAAATTTTTCCTCTTGCACCAACATCCAAAATTTTTCTAAGCAAAATAGCATGATCTATAGGGTCAAACGCCTTTCACAATCTACACATAAGGTAGTACACTAATGTTTCATTTTGATCAATATTTAACTGAATGTTTGTAATATGTCTGGGCTTGCGAAATTGATATTGCGGATTGAAAAGCATATTATCGTTTTCAAAAAGAAATGTTAAGAGTGCATAATTATTTGGTTCATTGGTTTTACCAGTTTTAAAAATTGAAAAAACTTTGGCTATTTTCACTTGTTCTGGAAAGACAATGTATTAAAAGGCAATTGCGCTAGTTACTTTATAATAGGAGCTAATTCAAATTCGATTGTTTTAATAATAGCGAAGATCCATGGATCTTTGATAATAGTAACTGAAATGCTTATTGTAATCACTGGCTTTTTTGGAATTTAAATTTTCAATGACGTGCTCAATGTCTTAATTGGTTATTTCATTTTCTTCACAGAACCTTGAATTTGGATTTTTACCTTTATGCCAACTTTCTATGAATGTAATTTTGTCAGCTAACATTCGGTCTTTATTAGTAAAAAACTTCAATTTTGATATCCTTGATTTTCTGTTTGTTTTGTTTTGACAGTTAATATAAGATTTAGTTTTTCCCATATTTCTTTGGGATCACGGATTTCAAAATTTTCATTATAAAATATTTGTATTGCCAATCTAATATTTTCTTTAACTAGTTTGTTATAGCTGTCATAAATTTCAACAAAAAAAAAAATATTTTTTTGATCTGGCTTTTTCTTGCCATATTAATATCTATATTCATAAATGGCGTAAGATCTTCGTTAAACCCTGGTTTTGGATTATATTGCTTTTTTTAACTATAACTCCATATGAGCATTTTAAAAAAGTATCAGTGTTACTTTGCAATATTTATTTGGGTCATACAGAGAGCATTTCTTCTGGTTTCAAATAAACAAATACATACATTTTTATCTTTGTTGTGTTAAATTTTTTGATAAATATCCGCTCAAATTTGGGGCTCTTCTTATTCGTTTTTACAGGAATACTTAAAAATGGGACCTTGTGGTCGCTTAATGACCTGATTTTAAATTTAGTTTTAACGAATTTGTGATAAAGTAGTCAATTAATGTTTTACCATTGTTTATATTTCCTGTATATAAACAAGGGTTTTACTATTCATTGTATTTCTGGTAGAAACGGTTTTATTGCAAATTTCGAAGTCTGCAGAATTATAAAAATCCAAGTAAAAATCTATCAGTCTTTTTGCATTACTGCCAAAATATGAATGTTCATATCTCCGATAAAGCACTATTTTAGCGTTGCTAAATATTCCAATTTTAGATCCAGCAAATTCATAAAAGTATCGATTGTCACAGACGGGGGTACAGCATTCATTATCAATTTTTGTGATAATTTCTAATCCTCCGCCAGTTATTCCCCTAGTAGCAAAATAGAAGAAAAGCTTTTAAAATTAAAATATTTCTGTTTTTGTTATCACAACGATGCCGGCAATCTCTTCTTGATAAACATTTCCAATTGTTCAATTTTATTGTGTTATGCTAAGAGAATTTAGGTAAAAAGTAGACCTCTAACAATTTGATAATATGTAAATATACAGTGTATGTATTATGTATCAACCTTGTGGTAGTATCCTCCTTTTGTATTAAAAACCCCAATACAAGTAAAGTTCCTTTTCTTTTTACATAAATATATTGTTAGCAGTTTTATTAAAGTTGTTCTTTGTCACATTTAATTGGTATACAATTTGGTATAAGTCTGAAATCGAGGGAAATAAGGCAAGTCATCCTACAATTGATCAAGTCATTCAGTACATACAAACTAGAGTGTGAATTTTGTGGCAAAGTTTGTATAATTGAACTTTCATATACTGTTGCTAAAGATTACACCTTAACATCAAGGATTACACATTCCATGTGGTTGATGGTTATGGTTGCTTCACACCTGGCCTGATATTTGGAATAATCCTCGAATAATCCTCAATAAATTATCAAAATGGATGTGTTTAAGCTTCTGGGAGCTATTTACTTTAATGATTTTGGTATTCTTGTTTAAATTTTAAGATTGAACTTTAAAAAATATATTTTAGACGTTAAATAGGTATGTTAAATTTTGCTATAGGTAGTTTCAATTTTAAATTATTATGAACTTCATAGAATTACTGTATTTCAATAATACAAAATATACTTCCTACTGAGTTTTTTATATGAAGTGTTAGCTTTATACTTGAATACTTAACTGGACTTAACTGTCATGCACTATAAATTAGACATCAGGAAACTGCTCACTCACTACAGGTTGTACGTCCTCTGGTTTACTATCAGGATGTAGTCTAGTTACATGAAGGGATACAAACATAGACACTGTTTGAATGGAGTCAACATTTTCATTTGGCCCCATAACAATGGTAAACCCAAATGACGATTCTTACTTAACTTATATGATACATCAAAAGATGGCATGACTAATCTCACAACAACACTTCCCTATCATGGTTAACATTGTCTTCAATCCTGTTTCAGATCCAGGAATATTAATTATCACTATAGGTATACTAACATCATATGTACCACAAAAATGGTCTTCCAGAAACCAACAGCACTTAGAAATCAATCAGTTGAATCGTTTTCGCGACACAGAATTCCTACAAGGCTTCGAAAATTGTGCAGTTTCAATGGATTAACTAGTTTAGTACACTTATATCATTGTATAAAATTATACAATGCTTATATATAGAGTTCCTGTAGCTTTATTTAACTATCAAAACATGAACTAGGCAGAAACTTCTAATGTTTAGAACAATATCAATAATATTTTAAAATATTTGGCAACATCTTTGTTTTATATCAGTATGAGTCAATTGCCGGGTGGAGCGATAATGATAATGTAGGAAACAATGTTTATAGAATGATTCGGTTGAGCAATCCTTTAACAATTTCTAGCCAAGTAAAACGCAAGGCTGATGCAATTTGTTGAAATAAATGTGAACAAAATCGTTTTGTATTGTGAAAAATGAGGAAATGGTATATTTTGCATTATTAAAAAACAGTAATCATATGAAATTCAAAATAATTTAAAATTGAAACTACCTACAGATGAATTTATCATACCTACTTAATACTTAAAATATTTATTTTTAACTTCAATATTGAAATTTACAAGAATACCACAATCATTAAAGGAAATGGCTATCAGAAATGTGTTAAGCACATCAATTTTGATGATTTATAGAGGATTATACTAAATATCAGGTTGTATTTTGTGAACCATCTGTATAGTATGTGAATCCTTGGTATAGGGTGTAATGTAATCTTTTGAAACAGATTGTGAAAGTTCAACTGTAAACATTTTGCCACAAAGTTCACAATTTAATTGTATGCACTGAATGGTTTGATCAATTGTATATAAGAAGTGACAAAGCTAAGAACAACTTTAATAAAACTACTAAAAATATATGTACACAAAAAGAAGAGGAACTTCGAATTAAGTTCCTAGGTACATGGTTTGATGAAATATTCACTTGCGAACCTCAGATTACAATGAACAAAGTATCCAGATATGTCTAGGTACTGCTACCAAGACAGCTACTCACCGCAGATGAATCACTTCCTAATAAAGAAAGTATATGGATTACACTCATATTTTCAGACTGTTATGATTATTAGAATTCTTTTCTGAAAATTTCCCCCACATAACCTAAAACGTTTTTTAATTTCTTTTTTTAGGATTAAACTATATCGATAATGTGAAGGATCACCTTAGAGAAGTCAAAGTTTAGTCAAAATCTTTTTAAACAGACAATTATTGTTATACAGACCAATTGTTAACAATAATAAAATTGTGCACATCACAAATAAAAATGATATTATATCTCACTAATTTAATATCCACATGGAATTGACACATATATACACTCTCTTACCTCATATTATCATACTACAAGAAGAGAACAATATTTATATGTATGGTAAAATTTTGTCTCTCACTGATTTCTTAAAATGTTTAAAATTGGTTACCTCTGGCCTTAATACAATTATTAGGTAAACTGTTAAAGAATCTTATAAAAGAGTACACGGCTTCTCTCAGTAGCACTAAGTCCATGCAGTGAATAGTATAACGGAGTATGGTTCTGTTTCTCCCAGTAGCACTAAGTCCATGCAGTGGATATTATCAATGAGTATAGTTCTATTGCTAAAATTTTCTCCCTCACTCATTTCTTAAAATGTTTAAAATTAGTCATGGCCTTAATACAGTTACGTAACCCGTTAAAAATCTTACACAAGTGTAAACAGGGCCTCTCTCAGTAGCACTAAGTCCATGCAGTGGATAGTTTATATCTAAACTTCTTGTATTTTCTGATGTAGTGATTCATAAGCATAACACTGCGAGTGGTTCTTAAATAAAAATATTAAGCACACATATATGCTCGCATATATGTATAGACTCGAAAGATGTCATGCTCCCTGAACCTGCCTCTACATGATGCACTGTACCTCCGAGGACAGAAGAAGTCTAATTGCTGTCTTTTGGGTTACAAAAACATGCTAAGCCTCCGAACTCCTGACCACCCTCCCCCCTCCCCAGAATATGACCCCAAACTGGATGGAGAACAAAATGAATGCTAGCAAAATAGACCAATCCAAGAGCATCATCCAGGTACCAGGTCACAATACACACATGAGCATAAAATAGTATTCTGAGTAAAAGCCTTATTTTCAAACAAGTCTCTAACTTGTAGATATGGCTTTTTTCTAACCAAATCCTTGACCAAATCATATTTTGAATAAAGTAAAGTAAAGGTAAGCAAAGCAAAACAAAACCTAAATCAAGTAAGTCAAATCTAAAACTTCTAGAGAATTTCTGAACTTAATTTTAACAAGTATAGTCTTATTCAACATAATATGCACAGATAGATTGCATTTGAGGAAAGTAAATATGCTCTGTAAGGAAGAGAACCATAGTCCTTATCTCTTCGAATGTTAATTCAAGGGGACCCCTTAGTATATTTGAATAAAAGTAGGCATTTAAATAAATTCATATTAAAAGACCTACCTTTTTGTTTACAGCCTGGTAAGTTGGTGATAGGGGAGGACCTGTTGTTCGTTTTAGTGGGAATTTTTCCATGCTTCTTTACGATACTACAAATTAAAAGAAACATGCTTTTCATGCAATGCAAACAAAAACAAATCTTACATATTTAAATAATAAAATCAAATAATTATACCTAACTGGGAGGATATTGATAGAGGGAGAGACAATATCATATTACAAGTATCTGATTAATTAATTGTTTATCTTAATATGTAAACATTCAACCTTATAAAACGCCCTCTACTCTGCTGAATTCTCATGAAATTTTACCTTTCCTGCAGATTGGTCAGAATTTAGAACAAAACGTCTATTATGTTTACGTCCATATGTAGTTTTATTGTAGTATTTTATCACTTCTTTCTGGTGTTATGCAAATTTTTGCATATCAAAGTAAAAGTGCGAATACCAAAAGTGATTCTAGAAACCATCGAGTGAAAGGAAATTGGACAAAATCGTCAAAAAAATCCTAGGCCAAATAATTAAGCTACACATAAGGTTTCCACATTTACACACCATTTTCTTCTTCAGAACTCGGCAAAACACTTCAATTTTGGCACTTTTTCACATAACTCCCTGAGTAAAAATAAAGACGAACTTATAAAATTTTCAGAAAAAAATATACGTTTGGAATTTGAGATAGAGAATAGAATTGAGACGTCACGTCAGTCGGTCACGCTCGTCTTGACGTCTTGTCACAGTTTGTCACTGTCACCTGTCACTGTCAGACAGTGTCGTGTCGTCACAATTGATTAGCCGCGTTCGTTAATGTCATAGTTTTCCTCGATTTGCGTTAGCATTTTGGTGGGCACGTGACTTGGATTTTCCTTTTAAATACACAGACCACGTGACTGTCAAATTTTCAGAGCAAATCGACGAGAAAGATGATATTAACAAACGCCGCTATTGTCAGAATTGAAACAGGAGTCTAGGTGAACCGAAATGAATTTTGATTGGAAAGCTTCGCGCATGTTTATGAGTCCTATAAAACCTTAACTATTATTTTACTTCACGCATGGCCCTCCGCTCACTTCACTCGCTCCGGGGCGCAATCGAACAGAACTAACCAAAACTAATCCAAATAAAAAAAAATAAACAAACAACCATACAAAATTAAAAACATCTCTCGCCACTGACGGGTATCGAACCCGTGCTGCCGCATCAGAAGCACAGAGTCTAACCACTGTACCCCTAGGCTTCCGAGTTATGCGCGTCAATAATGACAAACACATGCGTTGTTTAATGTTAACATTTGTATTTTTACATTTTAACTTCATCCAATGCCCTCCGCTTGCTCCGAGGCGCAACCAAAAAAAAACTAACTCAAATTAACCCAAGACAACGCCCAAAATCAAGAAAAAGCAACTTTGAAAAATATGCGAATTAGCACGTACGAGGGTTGCCAGATGTTCGGTTTTCGACCGGACAGTCCTGTTTTTTTATGTCTGTCCGGTCGGAAAAATTTTGCTAAACCGGATAGAAGAACGTCCATTCAAGAGGCCGCCGAATCTCATAAAATATTGAAAAATTAAAACGTCAGCTCTATCCAATAATATTATGCTTGTTTCTTGTTTTCCAGCTCTACTTTTTTACGTTTAATTGACTTGGGAAATTTCTCAATAATGCTTGGTGAAATCCGCTTCGTCCGTTCGTGGAAGGCGTGTTTTTTTAACGATTTGAACGACTTTTGGGAAAAAATTGAACGGGGCACTACCAAAATTTTCCGCCATGGGCGAGCTTTTCCCTGACAACGGTCCTGTGTCCGTATTTTTGTTTTTTAACATATCTGGCAACCCGCATGCGTGAAGGCTCGAAATTGGTGTACCTAGACGCGAATGCAACTGCGCCTAATTCTAACATATGCAGCCGTGCTGCCACATTTATTTTACCCGATCGATTTTTACTGAAACAATTTATATTCTTGGTACTGAAATATACTATTAGCTTGTCAAATGTCTCAATTCATGCATTGTCCTCCGTTCGGCACGTCATTAGAAACGCAATATATGTTTGTTTGTGCAACGAGGCATATAGTTTATTCAGCACCCTCTGAAGTATAAAGCCGTGAAACTAAAAAGAGCAGTAGCCAATAGCCAATATGGCCACACGAGTTGGAATAAAACTAAATGCTGTAAAGAATATGTTTCGAGGCTTAATATAAAATATGTTTAAAATTTTCAAATTTGTGCATTTGCAGTAAACTATTTATACAAGACAGGTCATTTATTACATTAATGGCAAGGACATTACACTACACTATTCTTACAAATTATTCTGCATTGTATAATTAAATACTTATAGTTTATAGCTAGGGACCACAAGGTGTGTTTAAACAAAAATCTGTTATAATTTCAGAGCTGATACTTAGTAATATCTAAAATAACTGAAATTTTAATATTTCCATGTCTGCCTGAAGTAAACAAACAGCTCCTTAAGGTTTTTATTTTGTGGCTTAATAATAATATGCCTCCGCGTCACAGAACCCCAGTTAAACAACGCCGCCTGATTGGCTAGATTCTGATAAGCACGTGTGTTACACTAGCTTTGCCCGTCAATATTGTTTGTTTTTTTCATTTCACGCATTTGTATTCATGCAAAGCACTCCGCTCGCTGCGGAGCGCAACCAACAAAAACTAACCCAAAGCATGATAAGAAAACAACTAATCCAAACAATAAATGAAAAATAACTTTCCAGCACCGGGCGTCGAACCAATTACTTCGCATGCTAAACGCCAGAGACTTACTACCTGAGTCAGGCATTCACATTCCTGCTTCTTTCGAAGTCTCATACAAATGCTTGGTGAACAAACGTAAACAACATTGACGGGCGGAGTTGGAGTTAGCCAACACAGACAGGCGGCGTTATTTAACTGAGGTTCTGTAACGTGGAGGCTTACTAAATACACAAAAATACAATACAGAAAAATCGTTGTTTAAACTTCAATATCCCCGAATTCGCGTGTGTATAAACTATGCTTAAGGCTGGTATTCCCCGACTTTCGGTACGCTATTAGCTAGGTGAAACATGGCTATCGACAATGGCTAAAACAAGACGGAGATAACAGATGTGTGACTTGTCTTGTTCCTTGTTTGTTAAGTCCCCCTTTCAGGAGACCAATGGCTTTGCTCCTAGGTAATACGCCAGCACACCCTTCGTCCGGCGCTTAGACAGAGGCAAAAATACCTTTCTGCTTGTGTTACACGTTATTCCAGTTTGAAGGGCTTTGTATTCGGTGGGAACCTCCACCAAGACGGGCCTGAGCCCCTGGTGATTCCTGACTTTTGCACTAATATAAGCTAATGAATTGCAATGCCAGGAGGCTTCGCACACTGTAGGTGTAACCACTTTTCTATCAGAGACTCCAAATCTCCGCAGGATATACCCCGACCACCCACAGGCCACCCTACCGCGCACGGAAACACCCTGGAGTCTTAGTAGGAATCACCCTACACTAGGCGACCCACCCCTTACACTGTCCAGTCGGCACGACTTCCAGACTCCCCTCGAAGGATTGGAACACGTTTTCTAAGCAAAAAGCTTCCACTACCCATACCGAATTTTGTAATCCGTTTCCAACGTGTTCGTCCTTTGACGGCATGAACGGAAGTGACTTGTCTTGTTGTTATTACAAGACGTTGCCCGTACCACATCAGAGAGCGTCAGAGGCGCGCGCATCACATTGTTGACAAAATGACCAATATTACACTTCACACATGGCCCTCCGATCGCTACGGGGGCGCAACCAACAGAAACTAACCCAAGGCATACTCAAAATGAAGAAAAACACTATTTACACATAATATTAAAAATTAAAATATCACTGGAGTCGAACCCGGACCGCCGCCGTATCGCAGACTCAGCATCCAACCATTGAGCTACGGACCAGTTGACAGCAAATCGCTAGACCCTAAAGATATGGTGTTTGCCAACAATAGCATTATGAACATGTAAATTGACTTGTGCTAATAACTCCGGACTCTCAATGAGATAACTACACAATTTATAGATAATTTCTTCGATTAATCAAAGAAGGTAGGCATCTGATATTGGGCCAGAAGTTCATTTTGAGCAACACCTCTAGGTGGGAAAACTCCATTCTGCTTGAAGACCAGAAATTTTAGGAATTTTCCCTGTAGCTTTGAAATAAACTTGATGTCAAATGAAAGTACAGTATTCCATACAAGATCGAAGGAAGGAATAATATAATGTTTTTGGTGTAATAATAATGTCGAAGCCATCCAAATTTCTTCTAATAAAACCAGACATCTTCAAAGCCTTTTTACAAATCTGATCAATATGAGATCCTAAGCCTAGGTTCTTAAAGTGTTACAACGTTCAATCAAGTCCCTTATTATACGGAAAATTTATAGCTTAATGGAATAAGTTATAGCGAAGCATTTCGAACTATTCAAGGGTAAATTATTAATAAACAGCTCTTTCCTACTATACTCTAGGGATAGCGTTCTCCCTGCACCCTGTCCGTTGACTTCGGTCGGATTCGGATATAATCGGGCACTTGTTGACTAATATTTCACTTTTCGCATGGCCCTCCGCTCGCTTCGGGGGCTCAACAAAAGGAAGCTAACCAAGTACTAACCGAAACTAACTCAAGATATAACTAAAATCAAGAAATATAACCTTAAAAAAAACACGACGGGATTTGAACCCAGGTCGCCGAAGTGAAGGCTAACCATCCAGACCCCTACACCATCAGCGGACTTACAAACGACTGGTTGCATCGCGAAGACATATTACAACATGCCTTGATTCTGATTTGGGCGCGGGAAACGCCGAATTATATCCGAATGCGACTGAAGTCAACGTATCCCGGAGCCGGAGCGTCTAGTGTAATGTAAATCTTAAGCCCTTCATTTCGTATATCAATGAATTCTCGGTGAGAGTGCTCATTGCAGCCTTGCTGCCAGCGATTACAATCTACAAGCTTTGCGAGTGTCATAACAACAGATCTAGGAATTCTAGATCTGTTGTTATAACCATACTCCGATTTAACGTATTCTAATATTTTTATGGACAAGTGAGTTTCCAGGATAAAGATGCAACTAAACGTCTTCTCCTCCTCAATGAAAAATGATTTGCAATGGTCTCTTGGTTTCAACTTGCATCCTAGGGCTCGCTTTTGTAGTACAGATACTGACTTTATTAGATGCTAAAAGTAATGTGACGCTAAAATGCGGGGCGTATCTTAAATTAAATTCCACTAGGGAAAAGTATAACAGATCGAGCCATAGCAATGTCAACCTTTGGTCGACTCTTAGGATTACATATGCTGATACCTAGTTTTTGAAGTGAAACTTCTTAACGCGCGCCGGGAGTAAAATTTGAAGGTCGCGATCCCCGACACACAGCGGGCGATACACGACGAGCGACACGACCTGGCGAAACGAAATATATGGGAATATTGTTATTGTGATATCTTTGTTAGTTTACAAGCAAAAAATATGGGATTTGGTCTATTACTTTTTGAAGACATAAGCGAAACTTTTATGAAGATTTTTTTTTCATTTAGGCCTTCACTTTTCGTTAATTGAGTGATATATTTAAAAAAACTCGCTGTTATAGGATATTTATCAATATCGCCCTTAAATGTTAACGGGTTAGTTTGGCTGATATGGAGATATTTTGTCAAAGACATATAAACTATATGTCTTTGGATTTTGTCCCCAAGTGTATTATGATTCCAACTTCAATTCTATACTACGTAAAATTATATGAACGTGCGTGACTGAAACTAGCAATGTCTTGTTAACCCGCGATTGGTATCACCTTCCAAAATTACGACATTGGTATCCTGTTAGATTTCATCTAACATGTTTCTATTTGATCCAATTCTCTAAACTCTTGACTGTTTTTCATTATTTTAATGGTTGTTCATATTATTTCCCACTTTTTACTTAATTATGATTATTATTATCATCATATTATATAATAATAAATAATAATAATTATTATTATTTAAATATATTACTATTTGTGATAGCACAGGAATATTATAAATTTGTTTATACGATACCTTTATTACATATTACATGCAGTGTTATTATATGTATGAGATAATAAATGAAAAAATACACATAATCTAGAATAGGTTCTTTTCTTATTTAGCATTTTGCCACTCAGGTACCGACTTCACCCTGTATTATTTGACGCACCACCCATCTAACAAAAACAACACGAGTTACGCCTGGTTCGTAGTACAGTAGTTACCTTGTTATTCAGTTGTTCCCTAACCATCTGCTTTTAATCACATTTACCCCTTTAATATACTTCTTTCCCACTACTTAGCCCCCCCACGCATTTTGGTTTCCACTAATTTCTTTGCTTACCTTGCAGAATGATAAATATACTAACAACCATATCACATCTACTAATCTAGACAGATATTGTATTATATACAACATATAACATGAGTAGAGCTAATTTAAAAATAACATTCTTATACTTTACATTTTCTGGTAGACCAACCCATTAAGAAGCGAACGGTTCTCTAAACAGCTGATACTGGTTGCTGGGAATGGTTGTACTACTTATTAGAATTTTTAATAAAATATGTTGCTACATTAATAGAAATATATTTGGGAATATAAAGAACAGTAAAAATAAGTTTTTGTTTTTTCTTAAGTTCAACAATTGAAAAGTTACGATAATAAAATACGCCTTATTCTTTCTTATATATTCGTGTAACTTCTAAACTTGCCCTGGAGATTTTAAAATTTCCAGTAACTTGTGAGCAATATCGTTGTGCTTATTAACTATTGCAACTTGCAATAATGTATTCCCCTGATCGTTTCGAGTTTTTGTGATTGCTGTAAACTCATCGGGTTTTATTGCACTCAGCTTGCTAATGATTTCAATATGACCATTTTTTGCATCTTCAAACAACTCTTCAACTAGTTTAAGCAAATCGGCAATATTCTGGTCCTTGGAAAGATCGAATGGCACTTTACCTTCTTTATTCTCAATGTTATAAGTTGCACCATGTTTCAACAAAGATTTTACAATTTCCAAGAAGCCATTTTTAGCCGCAACGTGCAATGATGTAGTACCTCCAACAATTGTTTGAGCGTTAATAAAACCATTTAATTTATTGTCACTTACATGTTTTAACAAAACTTCAATAATTTCTTTATGACCTTTAGAGGAAGCAATGTGTAATGGTGTGTTACCTTTATTAGTAACTTGAGTAACATCAGCTCCATTGTCTAAAAGCAATTTTACAATATCTTTATGACCATTATGAGCAGCCCAGTGTAAAGGATTACTACCAACATCATCTTTAGTATTAATGTTAGCGCCATTTTGAATTAAAGATCTAAGCTTATAAAAATTACCCTCTTTTGCCAATGAATGTAGTAGTAATGGACGTTTATTCTGAGCAACATTTTTCTGGAGAAGAATTTTAGCTATATCTATATTATTCTTTAGGGCTAGAATTTCTGGATGAAAGGACCCAAGTATTTTCTTCTGCTTAGGATAGACTTCCTGATAAATATTTAAAGCTTCTTGGTATTTACATTGTTTGAACAATACTTGAGCTATAAGAACCTGAGTTAACAAAGTGTGTGGATTATTTGAACCAAATACTTTTTTCCTATTATAATGAACCATCTCCAAAACGTTTAAAGCTTCGTGATCCTTACCTTCCTCACAAAGCACTCTCCCTATATTATTCTGAGTAGTTAAGGTTTCTGGATGATATTTTCCTAATATTTTTTCTCTCTTTTCAAAAACATCTTTAAAAATGCTTAGAGCTTCTTCATACTTTCCTTGTCTAGATAGTAATGCAGCCATATTATGTCGAAGCGTTAAGATGCTTAGATGGTCCGGCTCTAATATTTTTGCCTCTCTATTCAAAACTTCTTTATAAATATTAACAGCATCCTCATACTTTCCTTGTTTATCTAGCGTCCTAGCTATATTAGCCTGAGTAGATAATGTATTACGATGATTTGGTCCTATTGTTTCTTTCTGTTTCTGAAATACGTCATTAAAAGCACTTAAAGCTTTTTGATATTCACCAAGTTCTAACAGTATTAAAGCCATATTATTCCGAATAGACAAGGTTTCTTGAGGGCCTAATATTTTCTTACCCCTCTGATATACTTCTTGATAAATGTCAAAAGCCTCCTGGTAACTACCATATGCATCTAGCGCCATAGCTAGTTTACTCTGAGCATCCAAAGTATGTGTATGTGTCAATCCTACTACTTTCTTTAGTAATCCTATAGCTTGTTTTCCAAATAAAATAGCTTCTTTGTACTTTTGATCATCTTTGAGATTTTCAATAATTTTACTTGGTAGCCAACTAAATTCCTTTACTAATACTTCGTTTGTACTTACATCATTCCATAAAGAAATAAGATTATCTACACCACTTAGATTTCTTGCGATGTCAACTAGTTTAGCTGTATCCATAAGATTCTTAATAGCTACATTATTTGGATGATCAGATCGTAATATTTCTTTCTGTTTATTATGAACTTGATTACAGATGTCTTGACCCTCTCGAACTTTACCTTGCATAAAAAGTACCGCTGCTATTTCAGCACTCATTTTTAAAGTATGGGGATGTTCTGCGCCTAAAGATTTTTCAAATCTTTTATGAGCTTGTTGGAGAATATTGATACTCTCATCATACTTATTTTGTCTGCAAAGTGCTTGTGCTATCTGACACCAGGTCATTAAAGTAGTGGAATGATCTAGCCCCAATATTTTTTTCCTCTTGTTGAAAACTTCATTAAGGATATTTAGAGATTCTTGAAATTTACCTTGTTCTAAAAGTACTGATCCCATGTTGTGTTGAGTAGTTAAGGTAGATAAATCATCTGATCCGAATATTTCTTTCTGTTTATTATAAACTTCACTCAAAGCATCTAAAGCCTCATCGTGTCTGCCTATTTGTTGGGAGGAAAGAATAGCTGACATGTTGGTTTGAGTCAGTAAAGTATCTGGATGGTTTATTCCTAATATTTCTTTTCTCTTTTGTAAAACTTTCTTATAGAGATCAAGAGCCTCTTTGTCTCTTCCTAGATTAGAAAATGCAAATGCAATATTATGTTGAACAATTAACATATACTCATCAATTTCTTGCATATTCTTAAGCTTTTTATATACCTCTTGAAATATATCAAGAGCTTCCTGATATTTACCACAATTTGACAGCATTAAACCCATATTATTTCTCATCTTTAAGGTATTGATATGACCTGTTCCTAAAGAAGATTGAAGTAAATTCCATTGTTTTTTGGCAAATACATAAGATTCCGTAGGCCTACCAATATTATCTAAACATTTCACTATAGTATTGGATAAATCGCTAAATTGTTGAATTAGTTCTCCTCGATATTCACCCATATAAGCACAAACAGATATGGCATGATCTAGTTTATTTGAATTTATGCCATTCTCAAGCAATAACCCTAGAGCTTTTTTCAATACAGCGTTTTCCTTTTTCTGTATTCCTAGGTTTTTTCTTACTACTTTTTGGACTAATTTATTAACATTCAGTGTAGTTTCCTCCTGGCTTGAATTAACTATTAAATATTGCTTCAATAATTTAATAGCTGCTCCTAATTCTTCTTCATTGTCAAATAAAATTAAAAACATTTCTGTATGTATATTTTCTGGTGCAAAATATGATATGATATCTAGAATCTCTAAAGCCTTATTTCCATTTTCTTTTTTGCTTATTACATCTAAAGCCAGCTTAATTTCTTCTTCGGCCATAGTTAGATTGTTGGAAAAGTTTGAACCATATAAAACTCCTATTTCAATTGGTCAATGCCCATGGATGAATCCAGCACTTAGTTACCTGAAATACAAAATAATTATACTTCAGTTATGAGTAACAACATAGTATAGATATAAAAATTGGGTCTGATGACACATAGGCACCGATCTCCATATATGGATAAGCACAAACCGTCTGCATGCGTCGAAAAATCGTACCAATCATGGGGAAAAAACCGGGTTCTGCGTCGGACAGAACTGAAAATAGGATAATTTTACTCATGCGCACAAACACCGAGAAGCGACAGAACGAAATCAGCTCATAAAGCTTTTACAGTTCGGTAATCAAAAATATTAACAAATTTCTCTGACCTTGCTTGTTGCTTGCGCTTGAAATAATTATTTTTTTTGTGTTTGCCGTAATGGGTTTCGGCGTTTCGTTTCGTTCACTTATTGAAGTACGTACGTGCGTCTGAGTGGTTTATATTATGGTTTTCGTTGAAAATAACTAATTTACTCCTGGACATCTAGTTTAGTTTATTATTGTAATAGTTCGTTATTAGTGTATTTTGTTAGTGTATAAGTTGGTGTAGACGTTAGGAATATGATTTAAAGACAAAAGACCTTAAGACAATGGCGTCAACTGTCAAGGTCAAAGAAAATACTCAGCGGTGTTTGATTTGGTGTTGCCAAAATAAGGGTAGAATACCAGGGATTTCTTATTTTAAGTATCATTTTCTTTTAAGGATAACTTGAGCATTACATACAAAATATGGGAATAATATCTTAAAAAGGGTTTATTTACTGTCACGATGCATAAATAGCAGTGAGTTTATTCAGTTTTATCATTTTGTATTAAAAGAGTCTTCTTATAGGTAGGATGGATTTTAATTTACTTTGTTGAGGAGCTTTGATGCTCTAAACAGTTTTTTTTTAGATCCTTAAATGGGTAATTGTTCCCCATACTTGTTTCTGCTATTTTAAAAGATTTTTAAAAATTGTTTTACATACTACATATATGGGTTCAATAATATAGAAATGATCCGTGGGGG
>MU190985.1:1434-30811 GCA_016904865.1 Pissodes strobi
GGGGGGGGGGGGGGGGGGGGGGGTTACTGTAACGGACCCTGCTATTTCATCTCCTTCTATCCACAACTATTCACTTAGGAATACGGAACATGGTCTTTATCTGCCAACCCCACGCTCAGAGTTAGTTAAAAGCTCTATATTGTACAATGCAAAAAAATGCACAATTATCTGCCATTTAAAACGAAGTCAATGAGCATCTTTCACACTGGGTTAATGTTTGGTGTTTAGTGTTTAGTATTTGATGTTTAAATGGTTAAATATTTTAATATTTAATATTTTATATAATATTTCGGGAAATTTTCAACACGTAGAAATTGAACAATTGTATAAAGTTTTGTATAGTTCGGTTTTCATTTTTCTTTTTATGGTATATTTCTATTTGTGTTTTTATATGTTTTGCACTCTAGCTCTAGCTTTGTCTACGAATTGTGTTTTTTCTTTCTTGACAATAAAGCATAATATTATTATTATTATTATATTATTATTATTTGTGCATATTTTATAGACCTTAAGTAAATAAAACATTTTTTAAATTTCACCTTTTAAGCCCAATATCTCATTCCAATATAGAACTTTTTATTTATAGATAAAACATTTTTTTATTGCCGTTACTAAAGTAATAATTTTAAAATTATTGCTTTGGAGAAATAAAAATGTGCCTTTACTTAATATGTGAAATAAAATTTTTATTTCACTTAAATATAAAAATAATTTTAAAGGTTAAAAATTACGTCAAAATCTCAATTTTTAACAACAGTCTAAGATGTGGCTACACAGGGGTAGGGGTGACTCGGTGCAGCATTTTAAGATCCTGTACACAAGTAGAGCACTATGTAAAAATCGACCTCTCCTATTGGTCGATCCATCTCGTATTACAATATGTCTTCGTGATGCAATCAATTCGTGGCAAGAGCTCTCGTGGTCGAGAGGTTTAGATGGTTGTGTCTGGCCTGGGTTCAAACCCCGTTGTTTTTTTATTTTTTATTAAGATTGTGTTTCTAAACAGCTTTTTCTTGGTTTTGGGTATGTCTTGGGTTAGTTTGGGTTAGCACTTGGTTAGTTTCCTTTTCTTGAGCCTCAGTAACGAGCGAAGCGAGCGGAGGGCCATGCGGATCGACCGATAGGAAAGGTCGATTTTTACATAGTGCTCTACTTGTGTAAGGAATCATAAAACGCCTCGGTGCAGTGTAAATTTTATCACTTACAGGTTCGGTTGTTACCCACGTAGCGTGTGGGGTCGCCAGAAGGCAGCCTGGAAGAACTAATCCAAACTAATTGATAAGGTGCAGTGCTAAAAAATCGTAGAATAATTGGAGATAGTACAAGTTAATAGGGAAAAAATTGCCAGAAGACCACGCGGAAGATAAAGAACCGTCAGAAAGGGCTAATGTTGCGAATATTTTGCAATAATTATATTTTATTTTTCCAAAAATTTTTGACAGCTGTCATTTCATTAGACAGCCACCAATCTGAAATTTTTTAAGTCAAAGCAATCTCTAGATTATAAAAAATTGCTTAAGCCATATTGGTCACTAAATTACAAATATCTCACAAATGGTAAGAGGTTTCGATTTTTTTTAAGATTAAGAAAGTTATGCATTGTTGAGCTATACAAATAATTCATATTATATTTTTCACTCAGAGCAATTCCTGAATTTTAACAATTTTTTTTTATGTTAGCTGCCCAAAAGACTGCTCCGGCACTGCACCGGTTTTGACGCCCGACAATAATGGGCTTCTGAAGACAATGGATTTCGATTTTTGTACCAAAATTCAGCTTGATATGTTGAAAACTGCGACCTGTAGTTAGTGCCAAAAAGTCTCCCCATATGCAAATACATACAAACAGACATATAGAAAAAGAAAAAAAATACCCTGAATTGATTGATATATGTCCGGGAGCGACCCGCGACGGGCCGCTCGCGATTTAGTCCGAAAAACTGCGACATCAATATAAAATAGTAGAGACTTTTGGTGCCTTTTATAATGAGCAAGTCCAAATTTGCATACGGCATAATCAAATTACAATTTTCGATTTATAAAAATATTATTGAAGTAATATAATAAAATTTCAAATTTTTTTATTGCACTCAAACAATAATTGTTTTCGAAATTGTGAAACAAAATATCATATTTGAAGTGTTTTATATTTTATTTAATGTTACAATAATTATGCTCCATCTCCAGTGTTACCGTATTCCCAGAATCTATTATATGAATTATTGTTCAAATTTCGGCTTGAAGATGCATTGCCAGAGTATGCCCTTCCACTTGTGGCGCTAGTATATGGTGTAGTAGTTGTAATTACGCCATCAATAGTTGTTCCTCTGATGACGAGTTGTCCATTTGGAGATGTTCCCGCTACATAGTCACTTGCTGAAGATACTCCAGAATCCCATGATCGAGCTAAATATACTCCCTGCGAAGAAAGCCATGCACTATCGCCGGTGATCGTACTGTCAACAACCAAATACCCATAGGAATGGCCTGGTGGAGTATCGGGAGCAAATACTACTGCCTCGCTTGATGTTCGGTCAGCTTTAGCATGGAAAGTACAACCTTCAAATACTGTTGAACCCGAACCGAAGACAAAATCAACATCACCTTCTATGTAGGTGTCTGTAATATGACTTCTTTGTACAGTGGTAAGACTTGTTCCAGAATAAAGTGTATCTTGATGACCTAAAAGGCGAGCGTTATCCACTTGTACTTTATCAGCTGACGTTTCTAGAGCTACAGCTTGATCTGTGCCAGTATTTGCCGACGAGTTTTCAATTTCTAAATTGACGATTTGTACGTTTGCAGCCTGAACGCGGAATACAGCGGAGCAGGTAGTTCCAATAGTAGTTTTGCTGGCGCAACTTGAGTAAATGCTGTAAGCAGGATCTCCAGAAGAAAACAAACTGCCAACAAGACTTTTGTAAGATGTTCCAGATAGTTGGGCAGATATGCTAAGTACAATAACTGTATCGGATGGACTATCACCAGCCCCATAGATGGTCAATGGTACGTCAGTACTGGGGATGTAAACAACCTGTTTATAGGTACCAGTGCTTATTTTAATGTACTTTCTTGTAGTACCTCCAGCATTTATAGCAGCGTTAACGGCTGCTTGGATCGTACTGTAGCCACTACTTCCAACTGTATAGTCAGCGGTACTAGTTGAAATAGTCGCCGGCGTCCATCCTTGAAGGTAATTGGATTTTGCGTAGGACGAAGCCTCGGTTGAGCTCAGGATCGGACGAGACGAAGTTCCGGGAGAAACCTGGCTGGCATGGGAACATACTGCCAGGAGCAGTAAAAGTGCTGCAAATAAAGTCAATATAAATGGAAGCAATTAGAGAAAGTTGGCGCAACAAATGGTTGGAAGCATAGTTGTTGTATACAGTCTGATCAATCAATTTAAATGGTGACTGATGTATTATTTGATATTAAAATGATATGTTTCAAGTGGGTTTCCTGAAGAAAAAATTATCTAATTTGATCAAGACAAATTGACAAAGAATCAAGCAATATATTGAGAAGCTCCTGAAGATGTCATATCTACCTTAGTTTTGGAGACCCCAGCGAATCAAAACCGATGGCTAAATAGTAAACAATAATATGAACTATTTTTCGCTATATTGTTAACACTATGTCAAATTTGTTACAGAACAGTTAGTTAATTTGTGACATATAAAATTGCGTATTTGAGATCATAAAACAAAAAATTGCTGACTACGATTAAAAAGCTCACTAAATGCGTTGAACACTTCTTGTTTTAAAGGTAAAATGAATGTTTATTTTTGCAGAATAATTTAGCTTTAAGCATGACAATCATTTCGATTCGCTGTTATTAATTAAAATCCGATTTCACAATGTGTGGTGACTTAAAAATCATAGCAATTTTGGTTGTAACTGAAAACTAACCAAATTAATATTTGAAACCATAGTTACCAACTCTGAATAGATGATTACCAAAGATGGTGAAACCATCAAAAAAGAAAGGAGCTAACCCAAACTCACCATATAAAAAGTATGTCGTACACATGATCATGCTCTTTAAGAAAACATCTTATAAATATTACAGTGGGAGTCACAATACATATCCAAAATATTGAACATTATTTGGCCAGTTTTATTAATTAACATCCGATGTCACAATGTGTGTGAAAACTAACCAAATTGATCTTTGAAACCATAGTTACCAACTCTGAACAGATGGTAACCAAAGATGGTGAAATCATCAAAGGGAAAGAAGCTAACCCAAACTCACCATATAAAAAATATGGCATACATATGATCATGCTCTTTAAGAAAAGATTGGAAGCCACATATCCATTATATTGATTACTATTTGGCCACTTTTATTAATTAAAATCCGATTTCACCATGTGTGGAGACTTAGAAATCCTGGATAGCAATTTTGGTTGTAACTCAAGTCTAATCAGGTTGATCTTATGTTACTAACTTTGAACAGATGATTACCAAAGATGGTGAAATTATCAAAAGTTAAGAAGCTAACCCAAACTCACCAAATGAAAATTATGTCCTACACATTATCATGCTCTTTAAGAAAATAACATATAAACATTAAGGTGGGAGACACATTTGCAAAATATGAAGCATTATTTGACCACTCTTATTAATTAAAACCCGATTTCACGATGTGTGACTTAAAAATCATGGATATCAAACTTGGCTGTAACTGAAAATTAACCAAGTTCATCTTTGATACCATAGTTACCAACCCTGAACAGATGATTACCAAAGGTGGTGAAATTACCAAAGAAAAATAAACTAACCTAAACTCACCAAACAAAAATTATGTCATACTCATTAGTCATTATCATGCTCTTTAAGGAAACATCTTATAAATATCACAGTGGGAGCAAATTCGGTTATAACTGAAAACTAACCAAGTTGATCTTTGAAACTATAGTTACTAACTCTAATCAGATGATTACTAAAGACGGTGGAATTATCAAAGAGAATGAAGCTAGCCCAATCTTACCATATACAAATTATGTCATACACATTGTCATGCTCTTTAAGAAAGTATTTTTAAAATATTACAGTGCGAGCCACATTTTCAAAATATGAAACATTATTTGACCACGTTTATTAATTAATACCCGACTTCACAATGTGTGGTAACTTAAAGATCCTGGATAGCAATTTTGGTTACAACTGAAAACTAACCAGGTGACCAGATCTTTGAAACGATAGTTACTAACTCTAAACAGATGATCACCGAAGATGGTGAAATTATCAGAAGCTAACCCAAACTCACCATATTAAAATCGTCTCATACACATTATCATTCTCTTATAATATTATACGTTCTAACTTATTGACTATCTGGGTTTACTGGGAGCCACATTTCCAAATTATTGGCCACCTTTATTAATTAAAATCCAATTTCTCAGTGAGTTAAATATCATAGATAGAAATTTTGGTTGCAACTAAAAACTAAACAGGTAGATCTTTAAGCATAGTTACTAACTCTGAACAGATGATTACTGAAAATGGTGATATTATCAAGGAGACAGAAGCTGACACAAACTAACCATATAAAAATTACGTCATGCTCCTTTAAAAGGTAATTATGTTTCTTCTATTAGAAATTGCCTTGTCTAGAATAAATATTTAACAATTTAATATTAAAATAGTTGTGTGCAAATCACAAAGACTTACCTGGTAATTTCATGGTGGCCGTTAATTGTAATAAATACCTCGTCGATTTTTGTACTAAGAAATTGAATTTTTAATTTTATTTATATACTTGTTGGACCGTATACAATCATTCAAAATTAAGAGTAATGACATTTCTAAGTTGTATTATTTCGAATACTTATCTTCAAGGTATTTTTCAATATCACGTAATGTGGTAACATTCGTGGTTTTTTATTATTTCTCAATGCAGATAAATTATTCTACAAGCACTTACTAGGACACATGCAGGATATACTTATTCATGTTTAGGTTCATACGATAATGTAATTATCTTAATGGAAGTAAATAATTTACTATCTAGACACGTTTTGGGTGGAATTCCTGTATAAAATTCAAGATTTCATAAATATTGTTTGTTATTCCTTTTTGATCATATTAGAATTGTCGTAAAGTATGGCATGGCAACGAGCAAGCTTAGATATGGGATTGAGATTAAGATAGTGTATATGAGATAGGTATTTGATTAGGTCTTGCAAATATAGAGTTCATTTGAGTTTCACGTGTCGTTTATTTTTTTAGATCAGAAAGATTATTATTTAATATTTTTGTATGACAGGGCACTTTAAGCTTTTCAAATCAACAAGCTCCTTTGTAAGGTGTCCATTCTTACAACGCAGGGTAGTTCAATTCATCAATTACATTCTTAACATTGGATCTCACCAATGTCTCGAGGTATTACCGAGTTTACAATTAAGCACGGATTTATGTGAAAAGTGTGTGATATTTTGAATGAATCTTAGTTAGTCATTAATACCTTAACGTATATTTAATAAAATATTTAAATTTCACTTAACTTGCACGTGAAATCTGGACCAGAATTTAATTCACTTTTATTCGGGAACAAAGAACATTTGGAAAACTTTTTTACTTATGAAGAATTTCAATTTTATATTTCACACGGAAAAAACTTTTGCATTACAAAGTTTTGCATCGCAAAGCTCGTCCGATGACGATAAAAAGCTCGCATTAAAATTTAACAAAAGCCCTCTTTCAATATAGGTTAGAGAATATGAATTTGTTTTTAAAATTCCTGGAAGATATAATATAAAGTTTAAAGCTTTTATTGAAATGAACTGGCCTGGAAATGTCAAAATTTGTCAAATATATTCATAATAATTATTTGAGGAATCCTTAAAAAAGGCAAGCATAAATAATTGAAACACAATGAAAACATTTCAATTATCTATTGGATATGTCTTACAAAACAAACGTTTGTTCTGGTCAGCAGATTGTCTTCCCTTTACCAAAAATGAGCAAAGTGTGGAAAAATGAATTAGGCACGGGTTTATTTAAAAAATCGACTTCGTCCTTCTACATCGAAGCTTATTTAAATAAGTGCAACGATATCCTGATAAGGATGTAAATTCAGGCCATAATCGATCTGTTCTTGAAAACGAACTACATCATTTTCAAAACCAGAAAAAAAAATAGATACCCAGAAGCTGACTGTGGAATGTAGCAGGAAGAAATAGTAGTGGAAATAATGCAAAATGTCGCTGATGTGCAACCTACGGAAATAGACACAACCTGGAATGCTATGGAGTAATAAATAACATCCAATAATTCCAAATAAGGTTTACTGGAAAGTACAGGGGTTTTCCGCATGTTTTGCGGTGCCCATGGAGATCGTATTTTAAGTGAGAGAAAAAATTAAAATTTCCAAAGCTGAAGTAGTTTTTTCTGGACCCTTAGAAGATGATATGAGGAAAACAAGTGAAGGCCTTAGTATGGTGTCATACCATCGTCCATCCATTTTAAAAACACGAATTGATACCCTTACAGTTTCTGTATTTAATGTTTTTACCATCTCTCAAAATAATCTTTCTAGGGGTGTTACATGTCAATTTAATATGAAAACATGTAGCAGATACAGCTCAATTACAGTCAGTTATTTCACCTACAGCACGTCAAGCTAAATATAATACTACTTATTCGTTTAGATACCTACATGGTTGTCATATGACCCTAGCCTTTTATCGAGCTCTTCCAGGGAAATTGAGAGTAACTTGATTTTCTCGGGCTGTTTGATGTGATCGATCGGGCTTTATGAACCTTCTTACTGGCTTAGCACATAATCAATCAATAGTACTGTATTCTGGCCATCGTTCAAGGGAAACCTTCAAAGTTATAGGCATTTGTAGCAGCGCATTTTAAAACATTCAATAATTCTCTTACCTTTCCGAATAATCACCTTCTCGGCAATAATTTGCATTAAAACACTCTCATGGATGTCAGAAATGTTGGTTTCGGAGTTTGTCGGTTATCTTCATGGATTTGTTTCAATATTTAATAGGAAAAGTAAAAAATTCAGTCAATATTTATTTTTAATATCATAACCTTCAGACTTCAGACGAGACCGCTGACTTGACAATAATTGTTGGCAGCCTATTGAGGGGTAGTGTTGGAATGTTGCCAGATGTACAAGTTTCGCTAGCGATCCTCGTGCGATTTTGATGTGCTTGCGGACCAAGCCAACAAGAAACAACATAATTTACTGATATGCTATCATCAGTTTGATGTTAAACGACTGTCTTTCGCTTTCGCTTGATGTACGCAGGCAAGATGATTTAGTGGTTGCATTGTGTTTCCAAAATTTGGCAACACCACCCGGTCATTTCGTAGCTGGTTCCAACAGAGGCGCAGGTTCTTGGCTTAAGGTGCGTTTAGGCCTGAATTATTGCGCCGCGGATTTATGTTTTTAGCGTTTTTGACGTCAGGAGTTTAAAATTTCCGCGGGCCGGAATGAAGTGGTTTCTCTTTGTTTGGTCATTGTGGATAATAGTTTTATCGTCAGTTTTCTTTGTCCTGCCAGCAATACATCATATCATACAGCCTTAGGTACCTTTTATTGCATATCGAAGGTGTTATTAAATTTGGTGACAACCATCTTATTGTATTTTACGTATTGTCGTAAGACAATGTAAAGCCGGCCTATTGGTCGAATTTTTCCTGGCCGTTTAACATTGAACTTGGCGTTCGAGGTGGACGATTTTGAATTGACCTCGTTCTCTAGTACACCCTCCAAAGAGGAGATAGTGCGTAAACCTGATTTAAAATTTTAGAATTTCTACTTCGCCCTTGCAGCGATAAACTTATTTCGGGCTAGAGAAGTTGGCATAGTTACCAGTTTGGAGAATTAAATTATTTGACTGTGGATTGGTTGGATTTTGTCTGAAGTCAACATTTTTTTGGTAACTGGCCATGTGTGGATGATTGCGGAACAAAAATATGCCGTTTCCTTCTACAAGGGGTGCCTGTAGGAGAGAGCCTTGCTTCCTTTCGTCATTACCACCAAAAACCCTACGTAGCTAGAGTTTTTACTTAGAGCGAGTTAAGTAGCTACCAGTCAGTACGGTTGATTATTTTTTTGGTACCGACTGCAGCCACAGAGGTAAGGGCGCTACCTTAAATGCCACTGAGAGTTTGAAGGTCCCTGTAATGCAATGATTTTGCCAATTTTAAAATTTTATATATATGCCGCTTTTAGGGAAAAATTATGCTGTATTTTGCACTCATCGGTTTATTTATTCTGAATTTAATAATTCGCTTGAAATTGCCTCTTTTCTCAATGTAAAATTAACTATATTTTAAGTATAGGTTAGCTATATATTTGTATTCTTAATCCGTTGTGACTGTTTATTTTAGTTGATAAGCGATGTATGTACCTTATTATTAAGTTAACTTGGCTTGCTTTGCATTATATTATCGTAAACAGCCAGCGAGTCGATTTACATTTCTAAAGAATTCTGTTAGCCTGCAAATACGCTGCATTTGACTTATTGAACCATAATTTAATTTCAGTTTGAATATTCTATTACCTTTTGAGAACCCTAGGTTGATGTCCCGGAGATCGTTTTTGGACCTCTGCTTTAAATATATTTCTCGTTTGGTACGGCCGACTAGTTTTTGTGTGGTTCATGCCAAATAATAGGAATGGGCTAGGTATCGCGCGTTTTTCATTATCGATTTAGATTTTTGAAGGTTTATCATTCCTGTTAGAGCATTTCCTAGCCTTTCTGGAAGAATGTAATTTTAGCTCACTATTCGTGGCTTCCGCCGTCATTTATCATCATAATAAGCGAGAATTAAGGCGTTTATTTTCTTAGAATTATTCCTTGTATCGAATCACTCGTCAAGTTTTCAGCTCATTACTACTTGTGTCGCAGTCAGTATTTAATTTAAGGCAAATTGACGGAAGACGGAACGTTGGAGAGGTCTTTTCTAGTTTGCTCGCCTGGGGAACGTTTGCCAGTATAGCGAGAAACTGCACGTTTTGAGTATTGTGATATAATACAACCCTTTTGATAAAGGATTTACTGTGTGGTTTCTGTTTGTGTTTTAACACGACCGATTTTTCGGGCTCTACATGCTGTACTAGCGGCTTCCACGTTCGTCCCATAAGACCGAGACCGTCGAATCTCTTCTAATACACCCTCAACTCCGAGTCTGAGGGTTCTTCTGCTGGGCCAGAAGTTTACTTGATGAACCAATTTCTTCTGCTGGGCCAGAACTTTAGTTAAAGAACTGCCACTTGTTCTGAAAGGCCGGAAGCAGGTCCACAACTTTTTTTTTCTCCGGAAGGCTGACGAAGGGCCTTAACTTGTGGTTCCCGCACTAGAGGCCATCGACAGAGTTCGATGACGGGATTTGGGTATAAGTTTTGTGTCTTATGTTTACTCTTTGTTTGCTTTTATTGATATAAATCGAACATTGAATTGAGGTAGCTCATTGATTTTAATTAATTTAATTTACATTTATTCACTGGTTTATCGCACCAGTTAATCTAATTGCTTTGAGTTGTTTTCTCATTTTAAAAGTTAAGCGTTGGCTGGATAACTTCATTCTTTTCATTAATTAGTCGGCAGATATAACCGCTCTGAATTTTATCATTTTATCACATGGATCAAGCTAACCATAGTTTTAATCTGATCTGGTGCTTTTATTAACTTCTCAAGTTTTTGTGATCTAATCATTGTGTCCGCTCATTGCGGCATATTATCACCATCAGTGCAGCTATTAGCGCACGCATACCTAGTTGTAAGAAGCTTAGTCTGCGTCAAGTGATCACTATGATAAGTAGTGTTTAGTGCATTTAGTGATAAGGCATATAGAATCGAGGTTTTCCAACTGAATTGGTCTCTGTACGTACAATCTTCATATTGTACTCCGTTTATTTTATTAATTACTTTAAGTCATTTAACATTCTTTTGTCTAGTCAACCACATTTTACTATAACCATTTTCTCCAGATAGATTGTTGCTGTGTTTGCAAAAAAAGGATTTAGTAGCAAATGTAGTGTCCATTAAATTTTTAGATTTTGTTTTCTTGATAGATTAAGTTGGTTGATTATAGTGCCATAATTATTCTCATTTTCTTGAAAGTTTGAAATTAAGTACTAAGAACCGGTTAATTTTATGAGCGAATCTAGCCACTCGGTACAACACCTGCCGAGCTTTTTCCGTTTAGCTGGCTAGAACGGGTGGCGCTCAAACGGCCCCACGGCAGGGGCCGGGCTTTGTAACGCGACTCTCCGGGGCTAGGTTAATTTTTTTAATTAATTGGAAAAAAAATCTTTGGGTTTATTCAGAGAAAAAAAAACGTGTTGCATCCCAATGCGCCTAGCAGCAGCCTACGTTCAGAAGGCCGGAGATGATATCGGCGGAGACCACATAAGATAAGTGTAGTTAACATAAGGTTATTGGCGTGTTATTAGTATTTTTGAGCGTCGTATTAGTTTGCGTGTTTTATTTCTTTCTGCGTTGTATTGATATAATTTTTTTTAGAACTGTTTAGGTGTAAGAATAGCTTACCAATGCTAATCTAAATAAGTGTATCTCTGGTAAAGATACTGTGTACTAGTGTGATTCAATACTCCTAGTTTTTTATGTTATATTTCCTTATTCTTACAGTTTGATTTATCTCGCGGTAAATGATAAATATTGTCGTTCTGACTTATTGACTATCTGGTTATAATAATTTAACATAACGGCATTTCATAAACTGACTCGTTATGTATTACATATGTAGAACTGCGACACGTATACTATGGTAGGAGCGCACAGGGTCTAGTAGTAATAAATATTATGCTGATAACTTTTTATTGCTAGTATGATGAGACTATAGAAGCCTTATGCATATTGTGTTTATTACTAATTTGTTGAAATTGATTTTTAACTTTCGTAATCACTTTACAGTCTGTATGTATACACAACTGATGTAGTTCTATATTTGTGAGCATATAGGTTATTATTTGTTTTCAATTGAGCTCTTTTATTTTTTTTTATATTTATATCATTTTGTTTATTGAAACACGACAACACTTGCACGTCAAGCCTAACGAGCACCTAATAAACTTAAACCTTCACTGTCTTTTATTTGCTCTGAAATACCTGAACCAAACAAGTGTAGTTGATAGTCGTTTGCTTTTGAATCGCCCTTTAGGATTCTCAAGACCGGGGATCTTCTAGTTTGGGTCTGCGGATTTAGTTATTCCAAACCGGTGGCGCCCTGGTCAAAAGTAAATAATTGGCCTACTCCCACGCCGACGAGCAGTCGGAGCACATGTTGCGCTGGTCGCATCCTTAGGTAACATCTTATGTATTTTATATTGCTAACTCATTTTAAAGGGTTTTAAGCGCAACAGGGGTGCTCCAATATATGTGGAAAAACACTGTACAGAGAACTCAACAGAGTGATGCGGAACAAATCTAGAGAACCTAAAAAACTAAAAATGGCCAAAGCAAATTCAGAAAATAAAAAGTTCTTAGTAGGTAGCTCAATCATAGCACTAACCGTTGAAGAACAACACGAAATCGTGCCCGGTAAAATCATGAGGGAAGTGCCATAATATTGCAGAAAAACAGGTGCTAGATCTTAATTATGCTTAGCATCTCAAAGTTTTGACATGATAAGATGGCACAAAGCACGAAACTATTGACATTTCTGTTCAATACAAGAACTGCACACAATAAACCTTGTCACCAATAATTATTATATCTAAAGTATTTCTGCTAACAACTCACACAAAAATTATATAAGATGTGTGGAAATCAAACAGATCAAATTCAGATTGATATATGTGTCTTTAAGATTTTAGTAGAGCATTTGAGGGAAGCATGGCAAAATTATTGAGATACAAGAATCTATTGGCGCCAACAGACCAAATAAATGCCTCATGAGTGAGCTATATTGTTAGTAATCAAGGGGTAAATGATTCAGCGAAATAATATTTGGCCCATTGAGAGAAGGTTTGAAGGATTATTTTCATGGAAATTTTTCTGCATATTATTCAGCAACAATATTGCTCTTCCAGCTTCCAGCCACCGTTAATATACGGCTTCGCAGTGAGCTCCGGTCTATGCGAGAATCTGTCAACAAAAATATCCAAGACCTCCAGAAGCAGTGACCTGTATATTAGTGTATATCCTTCGAGAAGAGACAAGTTTGAAAAGTAGCAATATTTTTTGACATTCTTACTTCCCACAAGATATTCATTATTGCTAGGCTACATTATTGCATATTTTCCAACAAACAACAATTCTAGATATAGATCCTTCGTCATGCATATCTTCTGTTCTAAAGATTAATAATTAAATATCTAACTCTGCCAATACCGGTCCTAAGCCAGAAAAAAGCAGACGAGGAGCCGCATCTCACTAAAATATCATTACGCGTATGATACGAATAAGATTTGCCCTGGAAGATCCCCCCTAAGGGTTACTTGGTTAAAGCAAACCATAGCAACGTAAGGGTTAGTTTAGGTTAACCGCCCGAGTCACGTGGATCAAGTCCCACCATAAATACTTTCTCAAACCTCAAGCTCGGGGTACCTGGCTCACCCCGTTGCTTAAAGCTTTTCAGGTATATGATTGACGCCACAGCCGGTGACTGTTTACTTCCCCCTTAAAGAGAAACTTACACTGAGAACCTACCACGGACTTAGCACAAGACCCACAGTGACGCCTCCACAACTGGAGGACGGTCTGGGACCTCAGCTTTTGAGAAGCCAGATTAACATGAGCTGACTCTGGGAAACTTCCAGAGTTCCAGCGCATATCTCACATTGTCAACTCCGTACCCTGAGGAACGATCTAGGACCTGAACTGTGAGGGAGCAGGATCTACATGGGGTAACGCTGAGAAACTTAGGAGCCCAGCGCAAATTACACATTAGCAACTCTACAGCCTGAGGAACGGTTTAAGACTTCGTTTGTGGAAGAGCTATACCGCTGCCGCCATCCTAAGGAATGCAATGGATGTGCGGACCAAGAATCTAAGGTGGATTATCCCAGAAATGAGGCAGGCTCTGGGTTAACCCAACGTCATGTATAGTGAGGGCCTTTCCAGCTATAAATATGGGGACATGAGGCTTGTGACAGGGCTAATCATTGGGCCCTGCTGCTTTAACGGGCATTAGTGTCTGCTGCGGGTTTTAGATGATTCGGAATACGGGTGGTGCTTGGAGAACGAGGAATCGTCCATTCATGTTCTTGTCAACTGTTCAGCATTGAATAGGGTAAGAGAGGTGCACTTGCTTTCTGCGGAGAACATAAGAAAGATCCAGGCGAGGAAACCGTTTGCCTTTGCTAGGGAGGCTGAGCCACCGGGCTAAGTGGGAGCAGAACGGCCCAGACTGGTGGTCTACGTGTAAGGGATCTTTCCCGTTTCAAATCCATTCATTCATTCATTCAATTCTTTCCATTATGTCAATTATTATTGCTGCTTTTTCAAGAATAGCATAGGTTTCGTTCTCCGTATTTCATGTGCACTAGCGATTCGCATTTGGAAAAACAATTATTTGAGTATATTTGCTAATATCAACATTCTCTCTAAATATCATGCTCTTTATCATTAAGTAATAGCTCCATATAGTGGACGATTTTATAGATATTGACTGCTCCTGAAAATTAACCGTTATTACCTTTTCATGAGCAATACTCTTAACATTCCCCTGATTACATCAATTTTCTTATTGGTCATAGGTAACGCTTTTAGATTTTTCGGGTAAGAAAGCTAGCAATTGTGGTAAATTAACTGAATTGTAATTTATAGTTAAATGGAAAAGGCGTTTTTTCTTTCGTACAAAAACAAATATTTTTTGAGAAAAAGAAATAAAAACCTTCATTTCTTTGACATACGAACTAATATTGAGGAACGATATAGCATGTTAGCTTTGGAGAAGCCGGATTAACAGGTGCTGATGCTGGGAATCTTCCGGGGACCGAGAAAATGGCCAACATTGGCCACTCCAAAACCTGAAAAACAGTCTCGGACCTCAACTGTAAAGAAGGCGAGACGGATACACTGATGCTAACTCCCAGCGCAACCTCACATTGCCAACTCTATAACCTGAGGAATGATGTAGGACCTCAACTATGGATGAGCTGAATTTGCAAGGGCCAACGCCGAGAATCTTTCAGGAACCCAGCACAAATTATACATTAGCAGCTCTACAGCCTCAGGAATGGTTTGAGACTTCGTCTGTGGAGGAGCTATCGAGAACTCTTGCCAAGCTCAGGATTACCTCGCCGCCGCCATCCTTAGGAATGCAATGAATGTGCGGGCAAAGAATCTACGGTGGATTATCCCAGCAATCAGGCAGACTCTTGGGTAACTCAGTATCTTGTAGCGTGAGGTCCTTTCTGGCTTTAAAGATGGGGACATGAAGCTTGTGACGTGACAGGGCTTCTGACAAAGAACTGTTGCTGGAACAGGTTCTGATTTTTAGATGATTCGGATTTGTGGTGCTTGGAGAAAAAGGAATCGTCCATACAAATATACATACACTATTCTGCATTGGCTAGGATAAGCGAGCTGCACTTAGGGAACTGCACTTGAATCTGCCGTTCAAGTTCATTCATTAATTTAATTCTTTCCATCTACAGACACCACAAATGCCAATTATTATTGCTACCTTTGCAAGAAACATAGGTTTCGTTCTTCGCATTTAGCAAATATTTATTATTATTTTTTAGCCAGTATTTTCCTGTTTTTTCTGATTATGTGCATCGCCGATCAACAATCTTTCCAAATGACAACATACTCTTCATCAACAAATAATAGCCCCATAAAATAGATGTTTTTATAAATATTTATTGCTTCTGAAAATTGGATGTTATTACCTGTTCATGCGCAGTATTCTTAAAGTGATTACACTAATTTTCTTACTTGTCTCAATATTATGATTTCTTTTATAAAGGCTTCCAGATAGCACCTGTGGTAGAAAGCTATTTGGAAAAAGGCATTTTTTTAAAGGTAATTTACTGTAAAACATATTTTTTTATGAAATTTTGATCATAAGCAGTCCATATAACACATGCTGTCTTATCAGCCCGTGCTAATTCCCGCATATTGCATTCCCCCGACCTATTTAATTATATACCTACCTTCATTCGACTAAATACACTTCTAGCCATACCACTGTTACATTATACAGGTTAGAAAGGTTTACTGCTCTTTTTGGGTTAGTTTTAGCCATAGAGAAGAGCAAAAGTTTTTAGATTCTGGTCAATGAATAGCCCAGGGCTGTTTCCGAATTAAATGGATCCCCAGTTCCGAATGTACTTTTGTTGTTTTTGTCCTTATTTGATTGCAGCCTTAAGACAAAAGTTTAAATAGCCCTAGTTCCAAAGCACATTTTAATAAAATAATCGATTGGTTTACTCGAGTTTGCACTTAATTTATACTGAATTGACAAAGCAGAAACTATAAATGTATATTGGTATAATATTTGATAATGGATCAAGTGGCTTTGTCTTACTAACAATTTGTAACTAGACTAATGGGTTTTTAAGATAATTGACCTTTATCATTTTTAAAAGCATAGTCCTTTATTAATGTAAATAAAATATAACATACGTCTTAAGCAGAAAAAAAATTGAGTGGTGTATATTCAGATGAATAAAATTCACTGGTGATGAGGGTAGTAATTGATATAATCGTATGATAAATTTTAATGGTTGATAAGTCCAGTTTTCTTTGGGTACCTTTTGCAGCCCCGCCCAGTACACCCACACTAATATAGCTAGTGTTATCTATGCGTTTTTACAGGAACAATAGAATCGATTTAAATTAAAACCCAAACATGATGTAAATTAGCTTCTATTATATATTGAAAAAAACTTATACTCTTTTATGAAACAAATATAAGACTTGTTTTATCCATATCATTTTGCCTTAACAAGAATCATAGAGCAAACTCGAATATCAAAGAAGAGATATTAGTTACCGCTTTCAATGAAAGCAGCGCTTACAAAAGTAAGCTCTTTTGTAGTGTTTTTATAATCCTCTATATCTACTTGCGTTTCGGAGATAACTAAAACAGGTTTCCAGCCTTTTCTTATAAGAAGGCAGTTTCGTAATACGACTGGCTTTCCACCTCGCAAATTTGGATTTTTGCTTGGGAGAGATAGGGCAATATTATTACCAATAGTATCACTGGTTGGTGGATTTAAGGGTGTGGTTATTACGGTAATTTTAAGAACACCGTAACATGATTTTTGTTTCGAGTTCACTTATGTTTATTCCCACTATAATTAATAAGAACTTTCCAATTTCCACTTGCTATTCGAACCGAACCGGTAACAACAGTATACAAAATTCAAGGTTACAGTTGTACGTAGAGTGGGAAACTATAATTTTTCATTTTATATAGAAATAGTTGATGTCAGTGCCCATCAGGTTCGTCTGAAAGTCATTTTTCATTCAAATATCTTATTTGATAACTATTTAGCTGCTTTAAAGCAAATATTCATATTAG
This sequence comes from Pissodes strobi, assembly GCA_016904865.1. Lineage (NCBI taxonomy): Eukaryota > Metazoa > Arthropoda > Insecta > Coleoptera > Curculionidae > Pissodes > Pissodes strobi. The sequence continues at coordinate 18,907 of MU190985.1, forward strand.
GATAATTTTTATACAAACGCAGCAGTAGAAAAAGTTATTCTAGTACTTTAAATAATTTCGATATGGAAGTTTGTACAATTTGAATCAGACTGGCTCCTTTATGGGAAGGTGGAACTAGGTGATTTGTGCCCGAATGCACCGTTTTGAGAAACTCCTTTTTGACCTGGGAATTAAAATAGATAAGAGAATTTGTCTTTGATTTTGGTTTCTTTGGTGGAAGTGACAGGTGTTTTTTGAAGGCATCGCCCATTTTTTCTTACCATTTTATTTTTGTTGTATCTTTTTTATGGAAACCTATGTGTAGGGAAGGTTAACTCAGTTAAAATTACGATTTATCCTTATTTTATCTTATTTTGTGAATAGATAAATTGATATAAGGGGTATTAAATAGGCAAGCATTGACTATTATATGCTTTATCTACTATTTCTTGCCTATATGTTGTATAGTTTGCCTATCAGGCATATTGTCTTTCTATAATATTGTGTGCCTACTGTCTTGTGCATATACCCATATTGCCTTGTAGCCCTGGAGTATATTTTGCCTGTCAGGTATACGGAATTATCGGTTTTTGAGGCTCGAGGCTTTGTGAGGAAGTAGGAAAGTCCTTGTTACTGCAAAAGAGCGAATGTTGATCAAATTTCTGTTTAGTTAAGCAATTCAGCTTATAGAACCAACTGCCTTTGCATATAGAGTGTTCTAAGGTTTTTGTGACGAAACCAATTTTGAGAAGTTAATAATTGGGGTGAACTATAAGTGTAGAAGACCCTACATATTTTCCTCCAGTATATATCGTTCATTTTATCTGATCTTAGGTGATCTGAACTGATTATTACATATATTTGATTTATCTTTCCTATATTTTATAAAAACTTTGGGTCTTGGCTGAAACAAGACCTTGGTTTTAGTATTTGTATTTGAATTTTTGTGCTAATGTTATATTTATGTTTGTCTCGCTTTTAATATTAATTAAAATATCAGGGTCTCATATAAATTATTTGAAGTAGCTATCGTTCATTACTTCATTATAAATGTATCAAAGTTATAGGCATGATAATTTCACAGTATAGTCTTCCAAATAGTTAAGGTGCGGTTTAGACTCTGAGTAAAATGAAGCTATACTGATCTGTTGTTAAAAACGTTCAAACACCAACCTAAGCAGCAAATGCTAACCGTGAATAAAACACAACTCATAAACTTTACTATAAGGAGTGGCCAAGGCTTTTTAAAACAATTCCAAGTATACATCAAACGTATTGTCATAATCGAGTAAAGGGTATATTCCTAAGGGCTTTGACCAATAGACATCGTTATTGTTTTCACCAAAGTGTCTTCTTTATCACCTCAGACGTAGATCGATCCCCAATCTGAGCTGCATAACCTGCACGCCAACCAAGGAGTGGCGCCACGAAACATACCGTCAATCTCAAGACATGCGACTAATGTTATCGAGTAGCGCGCAAAAGTTTCCCCGTAACAATAAATTGTGAGTATTTGATAGTATGCAACGTTGAAAATGCTATTAAATATACTAGTATGATTTTCTGCTTTTACTGGTCGAATTGTGTGATCGATACCCTTGCTACCTTAATTTTCGCGACTTTACTTCCGGTGTTCCAACCTGTTCGGTAGGTGCATCCGTTTGGAGCGCCACTTGACACGTTTGGTATATATAGCCCTTCTCGCCTGAACACTTTAAGCGAGCAGACCGTTTTCCGATCAGAATTTATCATTGCTATTTTTGACCCTCAGGTTTAACTACCGCTTGATTATGTCGTTGCGATATTAAGCAAATTAAGTAGAATGTATATTTTCTTTTATGGTGACCCACTTTTATGTTAGACACTAGTATTTCTATATAAGATGGCTCAAATTATTTATCATTTACCTAGGGTCTTTCTGAGGTACAGAATTCCTTCTATGGGATAGAACTGCTTCTGTGCGGTAGAATTTCATGCTGACCTAGCTAATTCCGACGTCACTTAGCTGTACCGAGACCTATTTTGTCAGGGTGATACAACCACAGGGTGGAGACGTACTTCCAGGTAGCGCCAGTCTCTACAACTCGATCAGAATCAAGTGAAATCGATTATAATTTATTTAAGTGCCTTAATTATATCATTTTATGTCATGAATATATAATCCTATGATTGTAAGTGATTTGTCTAAATTATCGTGTATTTCTTACCGGTATATATAATTTTATACCCAAATGATTGTAGGTCTTCTTCTTTCTCTTTTCTTAAGACTTAGTCTTGTTTGATGTTTCCTCTACTATTTAGCCTCTTGGGAAGCAGATGTCCAGCTTTCTTGCCATCTCTTGGGAGGTCGGCCGGGAGGTCTCCTTGAATTTAGTTTTCCATCCTTTGCCCATTTTGCCCATCGATCTTCCCTCATTCTGTCGACGTGGTCTCGATCTCGTGAATCGTACTATGTCTTGAATTAGGTATTTTCTTCTAACTTCGCTCCTTATTTGGTCTCTTAATCTTACACCTTAATAGTTCTCAATGTTTTATTTTATCTCTGCTGCCCTCATCATGTTCTTCGTTTCTTCATTTTCGTTGTGTCCGCTCGAGTTTCCACTGCATATGTAAGTATAGGTCTTACAACTGTTTTGTATATGCGGACTTTACTATCGGTGGACATGTATTTGTTTTTCCATATGAGGTCCTTCAGACAACCAGATATTCTTGAGGCTTTATTTACTTGGGTTCGTACCTGTTGTTGTAAGCTTTTGATCTCAGCTCCTAAGTATGTACATTGCATACACTGGTGAAAGGGGTTGTCGTATACAGCTAATTTACATCTTGTAGGCTCCTTTGCTATGACCATTGATTCTGTTTTTCCTACAGATATCTGCATATTAAAGTTTTCGACTATTGTTTGGAACCGATATAGCAATCGCTGTAGATCGTCCTTGTTATCGGCTATCAAGATTGCGTCATTATGTAGTATCATTTATCTAAATCCCCGTGTATTTATTACCATTATGTATCATTTTAAATAATGAATATATAATCAAATGATTGTAGGTCATTTGCCTAAATTCCTTTGTATTTCTTACCGTTATGCATCAATTTAATTAATGAATATTTAATCAAATGACTGCAGTCATTTGCCTTAATTACCGTATATAGCTTATCGTTATATATCATTTTAATTAATGAATTTATAATTAAACAACTCTGGGCCGTTTGACGTCTATCGTTTACATTTTCGATAATTCTCTTTTTATTCATTGATCTAGCTATCTTGTTTATCGAGCTTACCTTTAAAAGGGGGTGTAAGGGGTGATGACAACGAAGGGCCGTACGTCAACCCAAGTGTCAACCTCACCTGCTCGTGCAATGACTAGTCATCCGGAGCACCCTGCTAGATAACCAACGAAGCTCTGGCGACCGAGTCACGGCGGTATAACCGTTTTAACGGAATCAAGGAAATGTGATTCCGTAGCCCATTCGCCAACACGCTCGAGAAGCGTGGCGTTTTAATTGACAAATTTTCCTATTTTCTTTCCATATATGCTGAAGTTTAAAACGAAGGATGGTTCCCAGGTGAATAGAGCCAAAAGCTCGAAAACTCACACTGTAACTACAGTCAGCTCCATGGAATGTGGGGGGAGCAAAAATTCAACTAGATGTTGGAACAACAAACCTTTATTTATTGCAACATATCATATCCGAACTAAGAGAACCGATGAACAGCTAATAGAACTTGAAGAAATACTGAAAAATATCAAGTGGCACGTCATTGGTCTGTGAGAGACACGTCTACCTGAACAAAAGGCGACCACACTTAGAACGGGACACATTTTATTTCAAAATAATGGTACAAATCACCACCTAGGAGGGGTCGCATTTTAAATCAATAAGAACATTAAACACCTAGTTACAAGTTATCATGCAGTATCTGACCGTGTTATCTACATTATTTTAGAACTTAATAAAAGATACATCTTGCAAATAATTCACATCTACGAACCTACTAGCTCGTCAGAGGACGAAGAGGCATATATCCCAGCCATAAAGATGGAAAAAGCACAATTTCTAATCAGCACCGGTGACTCTAATGCGAAATTGGGGCAAAAACACACAGAAAACGTGGGCAACTTTGGCATGGGAAACCGAAATGACTACTGAGGCGAAATGTTGCTCAAATTTCTAGCAAAGGAAATCCTCTACCGCCTCAACACTTTCTTTCGTAAGCCAGTACAAAAAAATGGACCTGGAGAAACTCAGACGTTATTATAAAGAATGAAATAGACTTTATATTATCGAATAAAAGAACGGTATGTAGAGACGTCTCAGTACTAACTAAGATACACACTGGTAGCGATCATAGACTCGTTCGAGCCCATTTTACCATCGATCTGCAGAGAGAAAGAAATAAAATTGTTCAAAGACCCTTGTTTCCTACTGCACAGGAACTTGAAACTAGCAAAGATAAATACCAAAAAGAATTAGAAACCAGGCTATAACCCGTTAACTCTGATACCAACCTAAGCATAGACCAAATAGCCCAAAAAATAGAATCAGGTATTTATACCAGCGTAAAAAGTTGTGCTCTAAAAACAAAACTCCAGCAAATAATTTACTATCAGCCAACACTCTAAATCTTATAAACAAGAGGAGAAAGTTGCAAAGACACACAGAGCAATACAAAGAGTTAAATAAAAATCTCAAAAAACACATACGGAAAGACATAAGAACCAAAAACACCAAACTAATGCAGAATACTATTGATCAGAATGGCTGCTGGAGACAAATCTATCAAAAGAGAAAACACAATTAATACAAATAAAAAATGAAAACCACATAACTATGACAAAGAAAAAGGAAATAGCAAAAACTATAGAAAACTTTTACACTACTCTTTATTCATCAACAGTAGAAAGTCCAATGAAAAGAACTCAAAAAATATTAAATGTCGGCTCCGAAGATTTGCCAGATATCACAAACCAAGAAATGAAAAAGGCACTAAAACAAATGAAAAACGGTAAGTGTCCTGGTGAAGATAGGATAACGACTGAAATGCTTAATTTTGGTAGACCTGTATTAGAAGGATTTATTGTAAAACTCTTTAACAAATATCTTTACGAGGGCAGAGTACCGGAATGCTGGTTAGAAGCAGAAGTTATATTGTTATATAAAAAAGGAGACTCAACCAACATAGCTACTGTCGCACCTCCACAAACTCTTCACAAAAGTTATAACCAACAGGTTAACATCAAAGTTTGACTCCTATCAACCTGTAGAACAGGCTGGTTTTCGAAAGGGTTTCTCTGCAATTGATCATTTACAGGCGGTTAGAATACTAATTGAAAAGTCTGTGGAGTATAATGTGCCAATTCATACAGCTTTCATTGACTTTCACAAGGCATTCGACTCAATTGAAATCTGTTATATATTAAAATCTATGGACAACGCACGTATCCATTCCAGATATACTACAATAATTGAAAACATCTACAAAAATTCATTCCTTCTTGTAAAAATCGACGACGAAACTAAAACCAATACCATTAAGGTTAAACGCGGAGTACGACAGGGAGACACTATCTCGCCGAAGTTATTTACATTAGCTCTTGAGGACATCTTCAAGAATCTCAGGTGGGAAAACATGGGAATCGATGGAATGTATCTAAACAACCTCAGATTCGCAGATGATATTGTGCTGATATCAGGCGATCTAAAAGAGATCGAGTCAATGCTTCAGGAGCTAAATGAAGAATCGAAAAGGGTGGGACTAAAAATGAACATTGCAAAGACAAAAATAATTAGTCCAATAAAAACACGGATCTATATAGATAACTCTGTCATCGAAAATGTAAAAGAATACAATTACCTGGGTCATGTTTTATCACTAGGAAAGGGAAACCAATCAAGGGAAATATCAAGGCGAATAAAACTCTCCTGGGCTCCATTCGGTAAACTTGCAAACATATTAAGACATAGCGATATTCCCATTAATCTAAGACGTAAAGTTTTCAATGTCTGTGTTCTACCTGTCACAACATACGGAATGGAAACAATTGCTATTACCCAAGTAAGTGCCCACAGAATCCGAGTAATGGAGAGGGTAATGGAAAGGTCAATGCTCGGTGTCAGTTTGAGGGATAGAATACCAAATGATGAGATTCGGAGAAGAACTAAGGTCAAAGACATAATTGAGAAAATTACAGAACTGAAATGGCAGTGGGCGGGCCACGTAGCAAGGCTGAAGGACGAGAGATGGTCATCAAAGATCGTTAAATGGAGACCGAGAGAGACAACACGCAGTATAGGCAGACCCCCACTAGGGTGGACGGATGATATAAGGAAAATAGCAGGTGGCAATTGGTACCAGAAGGCTCAAGTCAGGGATCAGTGGAAGGAATTAGGAAAGGCCTATGTTCAGGAGTGGACGAGAAATGGCTGAAGAAGAAGAGAAGAAGAAGACCTTTAAAAGAGATACTTAATTTTATCTTTAGTTAGTTAGAGAATTCATTTGGCTAGTGTCCAAATAGCTGATTGAGCTAATTTTACTGTATTTGGCTGTAAAGCTCATGGCAGTAATTTATTTCATATAACTGAAATTACCAATTTAATTTGTCGTCTTGATATCGGAACCGACTTAAGTTCAAATCGTTTACGTATAGATATTTTACGGCTGTATATACTGATATTGCCGCTGCCACGAGACTGATTTGTTGCTGCAACGAGACTGATTTGTTGCTGCCACGAGACTGATTTAGGTTAAGTTTGGTCATTAATCATTTCATTTATACCTTTATATATTTACTGGCTATACTTATACAAAAATATTTGGGCAATATTAAGTTGATAAGGCATAGTTTAATAAGTAGTATCTTATGTTGCTTTGATTTCTTATTCTTGTGATATCGGTGAGATACCTTACAAGAGAATCTTCTTATTACTTTAAGAGCGTAACCATAACCTCAAATTTTTTAATGATTAATGGTTCTGGAAGAGTTGTTGTAAGTTTACATTTTTAAATAAATAAATTGTTTGAAATCTTGATGCTTATTTTGGTAAATTGCAGTAAAAATAATAACTAATATATGTATTAAAAATTATCCAACGCTTATTTACAGGGTATTTTTCTAAATTTTATAACCCTATTTGCAAGGATCAATAATCATTGATAAACTTCTTGTAAAAAAAATAGTGGCGCCCTACCTTAACTGCCAAGATATAGACCCACGCCTTGTAAAAAAATTGAATCCGCTGAGTAAACTTGGCATATGGATCGCCTAATGAGCAATTAGCAAATAAGGTTGCATATTTGGCACCCAACGCTTAAGGCCGGTTACAAGTAATATGTTTTTTTTCTATTAATTCTTGACAAATATGATATATAACTTGTAACTTTACATGAAATAAACTACTAAAAAAATGCATTGAAAAATAACGCAGTTCCCTACATTTACATATCCCGTTCTAAATTTTATTATATGCTAATTCTTGTCTATTTCCTAGCAGCCTATCCTAAATACTAATGCCATAAAGATTCGAACTGCGAAAGTAATTCCTATTTTTGCCTTAATTTTGGAGCAACTTTATGGTATCTCCATGCAATGCGCTTCTAAAGAACGGCTGATATTATTCAGCGATGTGACGTTGAGCTCAACATATTTATTTCACTTTATGAGTTCATGCCGAAGTTTTTCCAAGGCTCTATTTTTGCAAGTTTCTTATACGGTAATGCATATTATTTATTATTCTCATTTATTCAGACTTATTTGAAAGTCTAAAGAGATTTTTTGGCACGAATGCTGTGAAGGATTTTTTAAATCCCCTTTATATTTGATATACGCAGCCGGTAGTATTACCTGGCGTAATATTTTTCTGTATATGTACAATATATAAATGCTAAGTAGAACTGGATCTCTTACGCTACTTGAGATATCACTGCGCATCAGATGGCATCTTGTTTTAGGCAGTATTTATTAATCTCTAAAAACTTAATCTTATTACTAACAATCAGTGAGTGATTATTTGCTACGCTACTCTCAAAAAGAAATATTTACGGTTCTTTAATGCGCTGTTATGGCCGACCAGCACATGCGGTCAACGATTCTGATTATTAGGGAATAAAAGAAAGGCATATACGAGTACACAGAAGCATTCTCTTGCGACCTCACCAAGGCATTTAATTGTGAGTCGCCACTTTTACTCGTCAAAAAATTAGAATTATAGAAATCAATTTTTCCCAAAGCAATACAGAATTTGAGCCTCTTATCTAATCATGAAACGAAAAACAACTTGTTGACAACAACAGTGTCTCGAAGCAGTACGATATGATATTGAGTGTTTCAAGTTTCGATTCTAATCTCTATATATAATTTTCATTTGTCACAATCCTGTATTAAATACTTGTATCTATGTTCATAGCTGCATGCTTAAAGAAACTGGGATATATTTATCCTTTTGTTTGCATCTTCACACAACTACATACATTTAGTTCTTTTGTTGTTGGGCAATCTTTCACTGGTTATCTCTGGATCTAGTCCAGGCGGGAATGAAAAACCACCTTTGCACCTATTTTAAGAACTTCATTGATTTCAGTTGTCACCCTCAAAGGTTCAGGACGATCGTTTCTTATTAACCGTTTGTTTTTACGCCGGATTACCTCAACCCAAGATTTGTCAGGTTTTTCTGTTTGTCGAAATTATCCGTATTGTGATTGCTCATTAAGCCATTATTTGTTGTGTGTACATTTGAACTATTTCCAAATGATGGATTTTTAGTATTTGGGTTGCCTCTCTTCTTCTACCTTCCTTCATCGTTGGCAACAGCTACCAGCTTTATTTGATCTACAGCTAACCTCGGCTGATCAGTCACTAACTTCTTGGGACCCTGTTCAGCTGTTTGGCATGCACGGTGCATTTGTTATAACAAAATATATCACTGCTGATACCTTGAGCTATCTTAACTGTCTTCATATCTAGATTAATGCAGATTTACCAATTCTCAACGTAACTTCTGATTAACATTTTTGATTTTATGTAATAACATTTCAATCTTCCTAATTATGTCTGTATTCATAATTTTCAATTTTGTTAATAACATTATTTAGTCATTATTCCCTTTGCTCCTCCCAAAAAGAATTTAACATATTTAATGTCATTCGATGCGGTGTTATTGCGACCAACACGTGCAGTTAATGAATCAAATCACCAGGGTCTTCAATTAAAGTGCTTCACCACTTACACTCATCGAAAAATTTAAATTATATAGATTTACTTTCCCCAATACAATACAGAATTAGAATCTCTTATCTAATTACAAAATAAAAAACAACTTGTTGACAACAACTACAGTGACCCGAAGCAGTTTGATATGACATTAAGTATCTCACGAGTCGATTCTAATCTCTATAATTAATTTGCAGATATGCATCCATAGAACAGGTCTGGTGCTAATTGTGCCACAATTCTAGCATTAAATACTTGTCTCTATGTTCATATGGAACTCCATGCTTAAACTGCACGTTTGTAGCTATTTTTGGAACTTCATTGATTTCACTTGTTATCCTCAAAGGTTCAACTACGTACATTTAGTTATTCTATTGATGGGCAATCTTTCACTGATTATCTCTGGATCTAGGCCAGGCGAAAATAAAAAAAACCACCCTTGTATCCATTTTAAGAACTTCATTGATTTCAGTTGTCAGCCTCAAACGTTCAAGACAATTGTTTTTTATTAACCCAACCAAAACCTAACCCAAACTAACCCAAGTTTTGTCAGGATTTTTCTTTTTGTCGGAACTGTCCGTATTGTGATTTGCCCATCAAGCCATTATTTACTGTTTGTACATTTAAACTATTTCCAAATGATGGATTTTTAGTATTTGGGTTGTCTCTCTTCTTCTACTTTACTTCAGCGTTGGCAACAGCTACCAGATTTATTTGATCTACAGCTAACCTCGGTTGATCAGTCGCTAATTTCTTGGGGCCCTGTTCAGCTGTTTGGCATGGACGGGGCATTTGTTATAACAAAATGTATCACTGCTGATACCTTGAGCTATCGTAACCGTCTTCATATCTAGATTAATGCAGGTTTACCAATTCTTAACGTAACTTCTGATTAAGATTTTTGATTTTATGTAATAGCATTTCAATCTTCCTAATTATATCTGTATTCATAATTTTCAATTTTGTTAATAACATTTAGTCAGTGATTATTACCTTTGCTCCTCCTAAAAAGAATTTAACATATTTAATGTCAATCGATGAGGTGTTATCGTGCAGTTAATGAATCGAATCATTCTTTTGTGACCTCACCAGGGCCTTCAATTATTGTGCTTCATCAATTACACTCGTCAAAAAATTAAGATTATATAGATTTACTTTCCCCAAAACAATACAGAATTAGAATCTTTTATCTAATTACGTAACGAAAAACAACCTATTGACAACAACAACAGTGACCCGATGCAGTTTGATATGGCATTAAGTGTCTGACGAGTCGATTCTAATCTCTATAATTAATTTGCAGATATGCGTCCATAGAATAGGTCTGATGCTATTTAGGACACAATTTTAGCATGAAATACTTGTCTCTATGTTCATATGGAACTCCATGCTTGAACTACACGTTTGTAACTATTTTTAGAACTTCATTGATTTCACTTCTTACCCTCAAAGGTTCAGGACGATCATTTCTTGTTAACCTTTTGTTTTTGCGTCGGATTGCTTCAACCCAAGCTTCGCCAGGGTTTTTCTTATAGTAGGCATTGTCCGCATTATAATTTCTATCAAAACATATGAATTTGGATTGCCTTTCTTCTTCGACTTTTCTTCAGTATTGGCAACAGCTACCAGACTTATTTGATCTACAGCTAACCTCGGTTGGTCAGTCGCTAGCTTCTTGGGGCTCTATTCAGCTGTTTGGCGTGGGAGGTGCATGCATTATAAGAATTTTAGCACTGCTGATACCTTGAGTTATCATATCTATCTTGATATCTAGATTAATGCAGATTTACCAATTCTCAGCGTTCCTTAATTATATCTGTATTCATAATTTTCAATTTTATTAATAAAAATTAGTCTGTGATTATTCTCTATCTTCCTCTTTAAAAGAATTTAACATATTTAATGTGCTTCGATGCGGTGTTATAGCGACCAACACGTGCAGTTTATGAATCGAAGCATTTTCTTGCGACCTTACCAAGGCCTTCAATTGTGTTTCACCACCTGTATTCGCCAATAAATTAAAATTATAGAAATTAATTTTCCCCAAGAAATACAGAACTAGAATTTTTTTATCTAATTATGAAGCGAAAAACAACTTGTTGACAACAACAACATTGTCTTGAAGCATTATGATTTGATATTGAGTGTCTAATATTTATAATTAATTTGTAGATATGCATCCATAAAACAGGCCTGGTGCTATTTTGAACTAAAATAAAAGAGCACATTGAGGCAGTAATGGGGGAGACTTACTCGAATTTTAACATTAAACATTTTAATTAAACAATTATATTATGACAATGGATCAATCAGATGATAATAGTAATTAAATTATTTTCATGGTAGTAACTAATATTGATAATGGTAAGTAGTAATAATACTACTTACACAATAACTAAGAATAAATTATGTATGTAAGCAGGCTCGTGCCCCTAAGCGCATTTAAAGGTTGCTTTAAAGCATCATGCAGATTTCATGCCGTCATATACTCCTTTCTTTCGATTATGAGCACGTCGCCTTTTCTTCATATTTTGCAGGCGAAATTTTCTCGATTCCTTACGATTTCCAAAGTTTTGGAATGTTGAGAGGGTCGTCTCGCTTATTGAGCTGTCCGTTCTTTTCGACATCTATTGAAATCGATGGAATTTTCTGCTGATAAGTGGAGTTAGTAGAGTGCCGCTGTTCTTAGGATGTTCTTGTGTCCTGGGTTT
>MU190985.1:30821-69849 GCA_016904865.1 Pissodes strobi
TTTTTATACGTCCTTTTATGGTTTGGAATCTTATCTCTCATTCCATTTGATTTGGGGTATTATGGGCTGGAATTTGTTATTCCGAATTCTTCTCTCAAATGCTTAAATTCAGAATAGTTGAATGAGATCCACAATCTTACACTATTTCAGAGAGTACTCCATAGGTTCTAAAAACTGTTTTCAAAGCTTTAATAGAAGACTTCCAATTTTTTTAAGTCATTCCTTTTATTTCTGAGATTTTTGAACGGTCTGATAAAGTGATCTTTTTTATTAATAAAAACAAAATATATTCCAAGTTTCAGGTATTTCATGATTTTTTGAGGTATAGATTGAATAGGTCATACAAACATCACATTTCTTTATGTATTCTTCAATATTCTGTGATATTCCGGATTAGGATATAATATTTCTTACTTTGCTTGGGTTAGGTTAGATTAGCTACAAATTACAATACCTTGATGAGCACCATGTAGCTAACATAATGCTTCATCTATTTTTTTTTCACGGATAACAAGGCGGATGCTTCGATAAATCAGTCCATCTTCTACTTGAAGTTTATCTTGACTTATCATGAGACCGTGCAGGTTGGTTGAAACTCCTGACTTTTTTTTTCGCAGCTTTCATAATAAAATTTAAATTCCTGTAGTCTATTGTCATTTTTCATTCCCTCGATATCTATATCTGAAGCTACAAGGGCGGCTATAAATTTTATCTAGTTATTGATCTGGACAACTGAAGATGTCGCTCTTGAAAGTGTACTGAATGATTTTTCCCAGTGACAAAACCAGATCAAGGTCATATCTCAATAATTTCAGCATCATTCTTTCCGGCCTTGGAGGCAGACTGTAGTGGTGGCATCTATTACATTCATGCAAAATAACCAATAGCTCTTTTTCAATCCGGCTTTATTATGCTCCATTCAAAGACGTTGGGACATAAACAATTGGCTTAAAAATATGCACTATTTTCTTTCAAAATGCTTCAAAACAGAAACATTGGTAAATGATTATTTTTAGTATCATGAAACATGCATCTTCATTCGCACCTCAAATCCACTCTTTTTTTTTGATAACAATTTTTGTCAGGTGTAATGCTTCTTTAGCTAAGTTTAGATAACGCTTAACTATATAATCGGTTAACCCAATACATTTCTGCAATTCTGTTTTATTTTTCCGAGCTGTCATTTTTATAACTGCTTTTATTTCTTCATCGTCTCAATTCTTTTCCTTTTTTTATAGTGGCACACACACTAAAGGGAGATCCTATGGCGCTCGATGAGTGGGGTGTGTGCGAAGATGTTGATTGACACGGTTCTTCAATAGTTGTAGGTTGTAATTAAGGGGAAACAGATGTCCTGGGAGTGACTTCCACAGTGATGCAGTGCGCCAGACAAAGGAGTTCTTGTAAAGCGATGTTCTAGGTGTTTCCAGTTGTACGAGGAACTGGTGCGCTCTTGCCGTCTATCGTGACTGTCTGACAGGAGTTGCCAGGGGCGTGATGAGGCAGGCCAAATCATGGGAACATCTGCCGTGAAAGTATCTGTAAAACAGGTACACCTCGGTCGCATGTCTGCGGTGTTCCAGACTATCCAGATTCCGGGTCAACTCCGGGTCGCCGACGAGACGCACAGCTCTCTTCTGAATGGAATCCAGCAGCTTAAGGGTGTGCTTTGGTGCGGCACCCCAGATGTGTGAGCAATATTCTAAGCACAGTCTTATTTGCGCATTGTAGAGCAAGATCAACTGCTGCGGTGTATACAGTTTTTTGTTGAGAAATAGGGCACCGAGCTTCTGGGAGGCTGTTTTTTGCAATGTTAGCAACGTGGTCTTGCCAGGATAAATTGCTGTTGACCAAGATACCCAACAGTCCGATTGACGAGGATGAAAGAATGGTCGATTCTGCCATAATGATGTCAGGGTCCGCTGTATTGGCCCTCTTGGTAAACGTGGCTGCTTGGGATTTTGCTGCATTGAACTGGACCAAGTTTATGTCGCCCCAAGTTTGAACTTTCTCCAGGTCTTCATTAATTGCTGTAATCGGCTCCTGTCTGCGGTGATAAGTCTTAGTCGCTGGTTAAAATTTTTCTGATCTAAAGTGGGAGACAAGGGTACTGTCATCTGCAACTGTAAACAGGATTATTCGTTTCGGTCAGCAGGTCATTAATATAGATGAGGAACAGAGTTGGTGAAAGTATTGCGCTCTGAGGCACGCCTGCGTTAATGGTGATTGTGTCTGAGATGTGTTCATCAACTGCAACGTGCAGATATCGGTTCTTAAGGAAACTGGCAAGCCAGCTGCAGAGAGAGGTTGACAGTTAGAAGGACAGTAGTTTGATGAGCAGTCCATCATGCTAAAGTCTGTCGAATGCCTTTGAAATATTCAACGCAATCGCTCGAGACTCTCCATAGTTCTCAATTGTCCTACTCCATATATGAGTGACATAGGCCAATATATCCCTTGTCGACCTCTCTTTGCGAAAGCCGTATTGATTATCGCTGATTATTCTGTTGTTCTCTAGATACTTGAGTAGTTGCTGATTGCGACTTTCCAAGAAGATGGGTAAATCCCTTTTCCGTAAGACAGAGAAAAAAGCCTGGATAAAATGGGTGTTAGTTTGTTGGCGCAGTTCTTCACCACGATGATAGGTATTTCGTCCGGTTCTGATGCCTTTTGCATATCCAGTTCTTTAAGGATTTTGCGAATATCACGGTGATGAAACTTGACTTCTGCCATGGTAGTGTTGATGTTCGATATTGTGGGAAGAGCCTTGCCTTGGGGGACGTTTAAGGTAGAATGTGATGAAAATAATTTGGCGAACATGTTTGCTTTTTCCTTGGCTGTAGTCGTCGTGATTCCACGCTCGTCTGTCAAAGGTGGGAGAGACGTTTTTGTAAAGTTATTACTTACTGCCTTTCCTACTGACCAGAAATTCCTGGAGCGACTGGGGGCATTGCATAAGTTTATTCCTCATCCTTTGAAAGTGTTTGTCCTTAGTTTCGTCGATCACACGTTTGCATTCGATTCTCGCTTCGACAAAATAATTGCGACTTTCAGCGGGCTGATTTTGCTGCCAGTACTTGTAGGCTTGCTGTTTCCTACCTATAGCTCTTTCGCATCTTCTGTTGAACCAGAGTTTTCCTTTTGACAGTAACTTGATGGAATTTGGGATGTATGCTGCCATTACTGAGAAGATTACTTGTGTGATCTCTTCGCAGCAGACTGACGGGTCATCAGTGCTAAAGCACACGTCGAACCAAGGAAAATCTAGGTAGAACTCCCTTAGATCGTCCCAGTTTGCAAAATTGTAATGCCAGATTTTGCGAGGCAATGGTGGATCCTTCTGTAGAATTGGCAATTCACAAACCGTTGTAGAAAGTTTGTGGTCGGAAGCAACTAATGGCGGACCAACTGCACTGTGTACTGGTCAGGATTGGTGGTTAGAAAAAGAACAAGGAGAGCGGCGAATTCGCTCCTCTCTGAGATGAGTTGGTTCGTCTAAAAGTTGAGTAAGCCCGCAGCTGATGGCAAATGCTTCAGCTTCTCTACCTTCGTTGTCGGTCTTGTTGTGATGTTTGAGCCAGTTGGTGTTGTGGGTATTGAAGTCTCCTAGAACGAATATTTTTGCATTGGGGTGATCGACCTGTATTGAGTCAAAAGTGTTGTAAAAAATCTTTGGTAGGCTCTATCGCTCAGAGGGCGATATAGAGAACATGTAAACTTGGTTAATCCCTTGGCTGTGCACTTGAGCCATATGACGTCAAGGTTGTCGGTTCGACTGCTTCCTCGCGGCGACATGAAAGGTCACTTCGGACAAAAAGACATATTCCGAACTTATGACTAAATCGGGTATGTAAGTCGAACCAGGATAGGGGTAGTTTACAGTTGTTGTTGTAAAAACATACTTGTGTTTCTGTAAGGGCTAGTATGTGTGGTCTATTTGCTGAGCTTAGAGTTAAATGCTCTATTCTGGCCACTTCCAATACTTGTTTTCCTTTTTTGTCATGCAGTTCCTGGGAGTCTGCGTAAATTAAAATAACTTCAAAATAAAAAAATATGCCCTCTATGCATAAGAAAATGTCATCCATTATTCGGTGAAATAGCTTTGGTGCACTACATAGACCAAACCCATTCTTAAAAACTGTATCTTTCAAATAGTGTTGTGACAGTGCAGAGAGCTGAACTTTTCTTCGTAAGTTGAACTTGCATGAATCCTAACCATGCGTCCAAAACTGTAAAATATTTCGATCCAAATAATTGTGGCAAAATTGATTCAACTGCAGGTAATTCATAAAGTTCTCTGATGATTATTATTTAACTCCCTTCGATCATCGTCATTAGCATTTTGAGCAATAAAAACATAATATATCCATTTTGTTGGTTCTGTTTTATTTTTTATCAGTCCCAAGTTTTTCCCAACGGTCTAATTCTTATTTGACCTATGAGGTGAAGGCTGGGTTTTCATTTTTAAATATACACTCCTCCTCCTAAAATGTTGATGCCTACACCAGTATCCAGCATAAACTCAGCTGTTTTTTTCACTTATTCTTATTTTTTGCTTCAATATATCTTCTTTCTTCTCAGACACGTTCATCATTCTTAGTTAAACTGTTTCATTTTTATCTGCAGTGTCTATAGTATCGCTATCATATCCTGAGCTATTCTAATGACCAATTTCGTCAATGTTATTAATCGAACTATTTTTGCGACACCTTGCTTAATGACTTTTTAAATTACATCACCAAAATCATTTCCCAAGTAGGACAATTTGCTAAACGTATATGTATTTTAATTATTTTTCCTGCAGTTCTTCTCAAAAAGCTGATTACCTATCGTTTTTTTTTAGTTACAACAAATTCTCCCTAACTGGTAATGTCTATTTATTCATTTACCTGTAGTTGACATGCTTCAAATGCTTTACATATTTCAATGACTTTTTCCCAATCTACTTTGCTATGATTGGACAAAAGCAATTCTTTGAATTTTTCATTCATGACTACTCAAACTATCCTGTCTCGGACTAAACAGTTTTTCTGATCTTTACAACCACAGGTAGAGGATAGTTTCTTCAATTCTAGAACATAGATATCAAAACTTTCACCTTATCACTTTGAGGTCTCTAGAAAAACTACCTTTCAAAAACAATGTTTTTCTTTGGTTTGAAATGTGAATATAATAAATATCCTCAACATATTATTATCTTCAACTTCCAGCGAATGGCCAACTTCAGATGAAGTTTCTCTCCTGGTGCTCAATAATATAGCAATTTTGACAGTGTCATATTTAAACCTCTCCTTCCACTTGAACCAAACATATGCTTAATTCTCATTGGCAAAAACAAGCTCAACTAACATCATTACATTTCAGTAAGTTGTTTTAAGTGGACGTTAGTTAAATTGCTTTTTTGACGTTATTTATAATGATTGTATTGCTAATAGATAATCATTTATTAAAATAATTGATATATTTTTGATTTATAAGAAAAAATGTGTTCATATTGTGTTCCTATATTTCTAAATTTAACCGCTTAATGAATAAATATATATGAAACCCTTATTCAATGTGGATTAGATTTTAATATATATATCCATTAATATACAATAATTTGACTTAATTTTCTCCAAAGGGTCTTCGCAAAGTACGTTAACCGCAAAAATCCATAAAGGACAATTATAATGAAGTGATTCGAGAATAGAGCACCAGCCCTAAGGCGGCGTGTAAGATTAATGTGATGGGGTGATTGCCAAAGTTGCGAAGTCACGTCTGTACAAGCAGTGGGAGAGTGATGATAGTTTTTCCCCTGTCCTTTTAGAAGGAGAATCCTAAAACACGTACCCTAATGTTCTTTGGTTATGTCGTACATGTCTTAATTTAAACATTGGGCGAAGAGAAAAAGGTAATAAATTGAAAGATGAAGCTTTCTTTGATTCACTTGTGTGTTTCTTTAGACAAAATGGATGTATGTTTGTGTTTTTTTACTTGAGCTGGATAAAAACACACTTATGTAACATGCCAATTAATATATATTTCATGTTAAATGGTTTTCTTCATAAAGAATACTAGAGTGTTTAAATATTTGTTTACCAACTCTGAGACGAAATTGGAACAACATATAAATTGTTTTTGGTGTAAAACACTTAATTTCTAAGTTAAACTAAATATTATATATTAAATATGTCCTATATTTGCATTGGAAGTTTCAGTGGACCCGTTTGCACTATCTCATACTATCTATATTCGTCTCATTACTCTATGCCTTATCCATACACGTCAAGCACCCTTAATTTTCCATAAAATATACATTCTCGTAGTCTAATATCGTCCGAAACTAGTTCTGGCATTTTTAATTCATCAGAGCAGCGAAATTTTGCATTCAATATATTTTAGCTACAGGATGGTACATACAGTCTTGTAAAAATTGGATTTTAAGTGAGATTTTTTCTTGAAAGCAACAACAAGTTATGGTTACAATCTTACATTAATTAACTTTGATTATTTCACACTTGCTTGCATAGAAACCTTCGCGAAATAGCTTTCTGTCAAATATAATTAATTTAGAGAATCTACAGGTTTCGACGTCCGAATCAAAAGCCTTTGTGGATCGAGAGGGAATTATCGACTAGATTTTCAGATATTGAGCTTTAAAATTTTGGTTTCTAGCTTGTGATGAATAGCTTTTCCATTGTTTATATAGTGTACCTTACACAGTTTGCCTTAGCATCTGACTCTTCCAGGTATGAGTTTTTATTCGAAGTCGATCGAAGCATTTAAAAAAAGAAAATTACTGCGTGTGCTTAAGACTACACCAGAGAAGTGAGAACTTCAACAAGACGGTAGTAATAACCAAATAAAATTAGAAGTAAGCGCTTTACCATTTGAGCTACGTCGTCGATGGACATAGGTGCGTCAAGATTGAATATACCATATAACAGAGTCGGATACATGTGAACAGCTTCATATAAAATGTTTTTAGAGCACCCGGTATTTTGTCGGATCCTACACCCGACAAATGGGAATTTTAAATCTATAACCTATACCACAATCTGGTAGCCAAGTCCAACTCTGGAAAGTAATCTCTGGATTGGGTCCCACAAATCTAAAATTTTGCCCCATTAACATTGATACGGTCCCCTCTGGCTTGTTTTTTTATGTTCAGCACACACACAAAAGGGAAAACTTATGGCACTCAACGAGCGGTGCGTAAGCGGAGAAGATGGTGGACGTTGGACTTAACGCGCTGTAGGTTGCAGTTTTCGGGAAAGACTTAATTCGACAGTCCATTCCAGAGCGAGGCGGTCCTCCAGACAAAAGAGTCCTGTAACAGGGACGTCCTAGGTGTTGTGCAAATGAATCGCATGTTGATGAGCGGGTTGTGTCTGATGGATGTTTCTGTTTGACAATAGTCTGGGTGGAATCATAAGTGCCATCTCGTTCGAACACCTTTCGTAGTAGTACCTATAGTAAAGAGATAGCTCCGCCACTTTTCTTCGATGTTCATGGCTATCAAGGTTTTTAGACAACT
Organism: Pissodes strobi; assembly: GCA_016904865.1. Taxonomy (NCBI): domain Eukaryota; kingdom Metazoa; phylum Arthropoda; class Insecta; order Coleoptera; family Curculionidae; genus Pissodes; species Pissodes strobi. Next base: position 38,341 of record MU190985.1, read on the forward strand.
CTGGGTCATCCACAAGACGGACTGCTCTCCTCTGTAGGGAATTCAATATCTTGAGCAAGTGTTTCGGTGCCGAGCTCCACACATGGAGACAGTGTTCCAGAGATGGTCTTATCTGGACTTTATAGAGCAGTAAGAGTTCATAAGGTGTATACAACTTTTTTGCTCCATAGAGTGCTCCTAGCTTTTGTGCTGCTGCCTTGGCGATTCTGGTGACGTGATTAAGCCAAGACATGTTGTTTTCTATGTCAGAGCCAGTGTTTGTCCTGTCATTGATAAGTCAAGCCCTCTGGTGTTTGCTATTTTTGAGAAGACAGTTGTCCCCTGGACATTATTTTCCTCAACCCGTTTCACGATGGCGTTCATATCCTCCTTGATGGCAGCAATCAGATTTTCTAGTTCGCGCGGTCATTACGGTCTGCAAAGCTGTAAATAGAATGCTTTGTCCAGTATAAGAGATCGTTGATGTAGAGCAGGAATAATATGGGAGATAATATACACCCTTGAAGAACTCCAGCATTGATTTTAAATTTCTCCAAGAGATGTCCATCGATACCAACTGGGATGCTTCGATCCCTTAAGAAAATGGATAGCCATAGAAGTAGTGCTGGTAGTAGTTCGTATGCTGTAAATTTGCTTAACAATCCATCATGCCACATCCTATCAAATGCTTTGGATATGTCGAGAGCCAGTGCACGAGATTCGCCGTAGCTCTCGATGGCTTTGATCCACAGGTAGGCCACGTAAGTCAGGAGATCTCCCGTTGATCTGTGCTTGCCGAAGCCATACTGGCGATCGCTTATGATTCCTGCCGATCCGAGATATTTTAAGACCTGTTCGTTAATCAGTTTCTCCATCACTTTGGATTCGGGATTGGTTGCACTGGAGCTCATTTTCCAGCTAGAAGGAAAGCATGCAGTTTTGTATGATAGGGAGAAAAGCCTGCCTAGTGGAGCTTTTACTTCAGCAGCACATTTCTTAAGCACTATTACCGGAACGCCATCCAGTCTTGTGGCCTTGTTAGTGTCTAGGCTTTTGAGTATTGGTTTCACTTCACGTTGGCGAAATACCAGACCTGACATTGAGGAATCCACACTCCAAATAGTTGGGTGAGTCTTTCCTTGATGATCTAATATAGAATTTGACGCAAATATTTCGACAAGAATGTTGGCTTTTCCTGTGGCCGTTTCTGCTATTGAGCCATCATCTTAGATCAGCGGTGGGATTGACGTCTTTGAGAGACCCTGATTGACGGCTTTGGCAACTGACCAAAAGGTTCTCGATCCATCAGGACAGTTGATAAGGTTGTTCTTGTTCTGCTCGTTATAATCTCTCCCTGCTCTCGTTAATGGTCCGCTTACACTGGTTTCTAGTCGTGATGAATATATATTTCGATTTTCGGCTGTCGGATCTCGGGTAGGCAGCATTTTTAGCATTGGTTGCTCTTGAGCAGTTTTTCCCAAATAATGGTTTAAAGTTTGAGATACGTTTCATAGAAAATGGGTTGAAAACTTCCATACCAGCTATGATAAGTAAGTAACAAAGTCGAAACTGTGATAAATCAGTCAGAGTTCTGAGTAAAGTAATTCTAAAATTAAATCTGTCAACTAGCAAAAGTGAAGTAAAGTTTTTAGTGAAATGAAGCTAAAAACTCTTCCGATAAAATGTGAAATACTTATCTAACCTAAATAGCCAACAAAACCCTCAAATTTAAAACCTCCTAAACAATTCAATGAATACTTCAACAGAAAAGACATGCGCATTATAGGAAGCGGTATAAATTGTGTTTTACCTAAAACTTCTTTATCATTTATTTTCACCTGGCGCAAATCGATCTTAGCTGATATGCAAAACACGCACGCAGAAAAAGGCGTGGATCAAAACGTGGCAGTATTATGATATGTCTAATATATCTTCTCGCCAATTTAAATTTCCTAGGTTTCTGAAGGCTAACCAAGAGCAAGAATTAAAAAGAAATTTTATTCAAAGTTACCTAGAGATCATAAAAACCTTAAAATAGAAAAGTAATTGATCTAGAGGAAGAAAATTGAGTGAAGTATTTCGTATGACATTTTCCGGACAAAATATTTACTCACATTTACCGACAAATTTCGAACTTGAAAGACGACTGCAGAATTAGTATAACGATTTGATGAGATTGAAATTTAGTCCTTGGCTTCAGAAATAAATATTTCGCTGATTTCTCAGTATTAAATATTTTTTTATGAGAATGATTGTCATTGTTAATATAACTGTAGTCGCAGCAGTTATTCTAAGAATAAAGATAGCCCTACTTCAAAAAACAGGCACTTAAACTGATAGACACCTTAACTATAGTGCAGTATTATTACTGTAATTGAATAAGCGAGATGATATAACTTGAGTGTTGAACTCGTCAGGCTGACCCCGTTCTCTCGAAGTTACTGGAAGCGTTGAGTATTGTTGGATCGCAGAGGACATTTTCGATTTACAGCGTCAAATCTAGGGGGAGTGTTATAAGTGATAAGCAACGCATTTACGCTTCTACAACATTTATCTCAAATACCAACGATAATGACTTCCAAGTTTCGAGCTGCAATATAACAAGCAAGGAAACTACGGATTAAAGGTCGATGTTTAATTATTTCAAACCGGATTAAACGGATTGGTAAGATGCAGTTATTATTAACCCCTTCGAGGCCATGTTGCCATCGGTGGCAATTAATGAGATATGCAATACCGGCCAATAGTTGCCACTTGTGGCAACAAGTATTAAATATGCAATATGCGGCTGGAAGAGTTTTATGAATATTGGTTCTGGCCTAGGATATTATTATTTTATAGGGGATTGGATCCTCATTGGCTGTTTCATTGTTAAATTCTCGTCAGTGGCCATTCGTTTCTAGAACAAATAATTTTCCCTTTACATCCATAAGTTTTTGTAATTCAATATTTTAATAGTAGTGAGTGGATGCTCCATGTTGCTATTACGTAGAACCTTCAGATAGCTATTAGTTGTTAAAATGCCTGAAAGAAAAACTGCCTCTGTGACGTGTGATCCAATTATTAAAACAGACAATATTGACATTGAGAGCACAATACGGCTTATGAGATCTGGTTGCTCTTCAATAAGGTCCATTGTTTGCTCACCAAATGGCACGCACCCGTCGGGATCATGGAAATTCTTGTAGAAACCTTATTTTCAACGAGTCAATGTTGTCGTACATTAAGAATTTTCTGATATACCCTTCATAATTGTCGTTTTCCATAAACTGAATTTTAGACAAAGGATCTAAATTTCTTAGGCCATTGATTACCGATTTTGGAGGCCAAGTTTAGGTTTCTGACGTTTGCCATGCGCTTAAAACCGTGATATGTTCCATAAATCGTTGATCTTCCAGGCTCCCGATCAGAGAAAATACTTCGAAAGGGGTCAAGTGCATCTTTAGGTGAATGGCATCTATTTGGGCCAGTATGCTGAACACTCAAAGTAGAAATGACTGAAATGAGTACTAATATCACCTGCTTCTTTTTTGGAAAACATATCAGCAGCACATCACTGTCGCTATATATTTATTTCTTTTAATTTTGGTGTATCAATGTAATTATTAATATAACACTATGTAATGATAATTATTAGATGCATATCTAGAGATGTACTAAGCCTTAGAGGAAGCCAAGCCCATCCAACAATTAGAGATGACACATCAGTTTGTCAAGCAAAGCCAATCCCTCGAGACGTTCTAATCCTTAGGGGAAGTCTAGCAAATCCCGTAAAGAGAGAACCCAAATAAATACCACTAGAGAGAGAGTCATACCAACCACTTAGAAAAATTCAAATAAAACTAGTCCCTAGAGACGTAATAAGCCCTGCAGGAATCCAAAACAGACAAAAGACTGCTCGAGCTCCAGACCTTGGACAACTTCTGGACGACCGAGACGGGGGGAGAATGTTCAATCAACACATTTTTACCAATTTTCTTACCACAAAATCAATAAAAAATTAATTACTTTTCTTAATTTAATTATTTAAACATGGTGTAATATTATACCTAAAGCAATACCGCTAGATTATGTAGCTAGAAAGATTAGGCGTCCTTGTCGATTTAGCACGTAAAATACATAATTCGTAAGTATAGCAAACTTTATATGAAGTTGTGTTATTTTAAATGATAACTCGTTTACACGAGTTTTAATAGCTTAAGTTAAATTATGTATATGAAATAGGAATTAAGATTTCAATAAAGCTATTATTAATCCAAAAACGTTGGTACTCAATTCATCTTAAAGAATGTTCTTGAAAATGGTCCTTCAAACCGGATCCAACATGGTCATTCGAGCTTAAAGTGAAGGAAAGATAATAAGGAATTGTGTCTTGTTGATCATGGTTCTTCGAGTAAGTTTTTGAACCAGCCATTACAGAAGACACATTATTTAGTCCAGGAGAAGCCAGTCCCAAGAGATGTACTAAGCCTTAGAGGAAGCCAAGCAAATCTAGCGATTAGAGTAGATATATTAGTTTGTCAAGCGAAACCAGTCCATTGAGAGGAAAAACCAGTGTTTAGAGAATGCCATACGGTATGCATATAATTTATTCTTAAGCATCTACACGAGTCCTTCCGCCTGACGAGTCCTGAGCTTGCGCGCGCATCATAACGTTTACGTTCACGTTTTTTTTTTCACTTCACGCAATGATGCTCTCTGCTCGCTTCGCTCGCTCCAATGCAAAACTAACCCAAGGCATGCCCAAAATAAAAAAAAAAACGTTTTACAAACATAACCTTAAAAAAGCATGTCTTGCTACAGAAATCGAGCCCAGGCCTTCGTATCAGAAACTCAGCATCTAAAGACTCAGCCACGAAGCCCACTGAAAGATTCACGGATAGCCGCGGATACGGCAACTATCGAGCCTGACCAATAACGCATGGCCCTCAGTTCACCCATGGCTTTACAGTGCAATAAATTGCTTTCAAGTACTCTGGTGGTTTAGTGGTCAGATGCTGTATCTGTGATACGGCGGATCCAATCGATTGATTTAATCATTTAAACATGTAGTAATTTATTACCTAAAACAATGGCGCTGGATCATGTACCTAGAAAGGTCAGGCATCCTTGTCGATTCTACAAATAAACCGTAAGTATAGTAAACTATCTAAACAAGTATTATTGTAAATAATAGTTCGTTTACACAAATAATTATAGTTCTAGTTTAATTATGTGATATTAGAGATAAGTTCAAATGTATATTTTTATATAAATAAGAATTAAATTGTCAACAGTTTTTATTAATCCACTAATGTTTGTATTAAACTGAACTCAACTCAATGGATTTACGCTCCCTTAAACATGGTCCTTTAAGCCGGATTCAACATGGTCCTTCGAGCCTCAAGTGAATAAAAAGAAGTAGAGATAGATAATCAAAAAATTACGTCTCTCTTATCATGGTCCTTCGAGCAATTTTTTGAACCAGCGGCTAGAGAAGCCAGTTTATTAGGGAAGCCGATCTCTAGAGTGCGCTAAACCCTAGAGGAAATGGAGCAAATTCAGTGTTCTTAGAGAAAACCCTAGGAGCCCCTAGATAAACTGCAGCAAATCCAGTGTCCCTAAAGAGAGTCCCTCTGATCATGGTCCTTCGAGCAATTTTTTGAACCAGCGGTTAGAGATGACAGTTTATTAGGGAAGCCGGTGTCTAGAGTTCGTTGAGCTCTAGAGGTAATTGAGCAAATCCAGTGTTCTTAGAGAAAGCCCTATGAGCCCCCAGATAAACTCCAGCAAATCCAGTGCCCCTAAAGAGAGTTATATTTGCCACCTAAAAGAATTCAAGTAAAACTAGTCTCCAGAGAAGTTACAAGCCCTACAGAAAGCCAAAACCAATAGAAGAGCAAGCTATGTTCGAGCTTCAGCCCTTGGATATTCAAAAAAAATAATATTATATATATTCATAAAAAATAATTATTATTCATTATTTAATAATTTAGACATGTAGCTATATAATACCCAAAACAATGGCAGTAGATCATGTAACTAGGAAGGTCAGGCCTCCTTATCGATTCAGCACGTAATACACATAAATCGTAAGTGCAGTAAACTTTGTTTGAACTTGTGTTGTTGTAAATAATAATAATTTTAAGTTCAAATTTATATTTTTATCTAAATAGGAATTAAGTTTTTAACAAAATTAATGTTAAAACATCAATGTTTGTGCTCAATTCAACTTCTTGTTCGATGTTTTCCGAGATCTTCGAATTCATAGTTGCTTAATTCACCATATTGCTAATATATTATTACTGTGGCGGCACTTGCATGTGTTTCTTTTAGGCTTTGACTGAGTTGATCTTCATCTTTGGTAATCATATTTAGATCAACAGAAATGATTAGGATGGGCTAGACCACATTTCCTATTGTTGAGGTTGCATGGTGATGCTTTAGAATAATTGAATGGTACCAAAACTGCTGTTATTTTTTTTGGCGTCAATATGTTTTATTTGGTTTTTATAATGCTAGGATGATTGTATTTCAACCGTATAGTTTAGTAATATGTTTTCAAGAATCTCTTTATATGTAACCGCTTCTTCTTCTTCTTCTTTCGTTCTTTCTTGATGCCCTTTTGCCTTAACGACAAAAGGCAATGGCTTCTGCTGTACATGCACAGTTTGCCAGCTCATTAAGGAGGCGACCATGACATTGTCTGGTTCTAAACCATGTCACGACCACCGACTTTTTTCAACAAAAACTTTGGAATTTTTACAGGCACAGACAAAAATTATCCCACGGGAGCATCCGGTTGCCCCCGGCCTGGGTCCCGGCGTGAATGGGATTTTTTTTTGGCTAGGACGCCAGATTCTTCCTTGGGGAGAAAGGAAGCTCACTGAAAGTTTGCCACGAGATCCCCAATGGTTTGTACCAATGGCGACCAAAGAGCCGCTACACTACGCGTTGCTACCTCTACCAAAAACGAAACGGAACTGAGCCATGTATTTGGTATATTTCTAATTGAGGATGCAATCGAGTTTTCCAGGCCTGTCAAAGGGATGTGTTTCTCCGCCGGTAGATGTTATGGATTATACATACAACAGCTCGCGTTTATTTCGATGCATTTTACCGCTTTTAGTGTCCAAACGTAGTTTCTTTGTGATACTATGTAACGAAATATAAGTTATCAAATATCAGTCTATTCCGCTCCACTAAACTCTATCTATTTATCAATGGTTTTCGATGTTCGGTATATTAATTGGCAGTGACACCTATCTATGAATGGATATATTTCGCACAATTAACTATTTAAGAAGAACAGGTACGCAGATTTATATGCATAATTTGCGGAATCGTGTCATTGTAGATTTCTTTATTGAGTGAGTGCCATTTGTTCGGAAACGGGCTTATCTCGTATAGTTGGTAATTAAAGAACGTAGTACGCTATTCGAGGCCTGTAATTTAAGCATTTAACCACAACGGATTACTGTAATTAGTATATATTGTGTGTTTCTTTAATTTGACGCTGCATGACCCATAGTAGTGGTCACATGATCTAAATAATCCAATGAGAACATTAAAAATCAGAATAGGTAGAACGTCTAAAATTTTGAAGGGAAGGTCGTATCATCTTTGTGTTAACGGTCAAACCGGTAAGTGCTAATAATGTGATCTTAAAATATTTTATTCATCTTGCATACATTTCGCTAAATTTTCCATATTTTAAATACAGAATTTATAATCGTTTCTGATTCGTTTAATCATATTTCGCTAAAGTAAGAATTTAGCACTTTTGTATTACACTTTCGAGTGATTTGCGATTTCAATAATCTTAATTTTTTAGTGACCATTAGGTTTAAATACTGATTTGTTGATGGATAATTGCGTATCTTATTAGTCGAATTCATGTAATTTGATTGAGGTTTAATCCCAATTTACGAGAACGTAATTATTTTATCGTTTAGTGGTCACACATATGATTTTACATATTTTCATTTAAATTGAACAGTATAACTTGGGAGATTCTCGGAGCGAATTTTATATGTTCCTGTAAAGGTAGTTAATTGAATTTCTCTGGATTTTCCTTCGTAGTATTATTGATCATAGTTTTTTCAGGCTTATTTCATTAATATTTCAGTTGATTTTTGTAACACCAAGAATATAATCATTAGCACTTGCCGGTCGCGTTTCACCAATGATGTATCGACATTAATTAACATTTATGAGGGGTTGACTCACATATGTGAATTTACTTGTTTTTCTCTTTATCTTTTATCTTAATTCATCTCTCAAGGAGAGATAGAGATTACCTCGTTTTTATCTTTAAGTAATTGAGACGTAATTACGTTCAATTGTCGTTTATGTTCCAAGGGGTTGTACCTCGATTTTCTTCTTTATCAGAAAGATCAAGTTATCTTTTATTTAAATTTGCCGAGAGACACTGTTTGGACAGTTTCATAATTTTCTTTTGAATCTTAAATTTTAATTATAAATTATTTTGGATTTGATATCTTAAAGTAAAGAAAGGAAGTATCTTGAGTAACAGTAATTATTTATGGTTGCGTAACCATAGTTATCTTTAATTTTTACTCAACTTAAAATTGTAATTTAAGTTCTGTTTATACCTGCTGTAACCAGTAAATTTCCAAATTGTCGGTTAATGCCTCCCATGTGATAGTCCAACTGAGGTCCACAGGATACTTTCCTGAATAATTAGTTAATAAGCAGTATAAGTTGGTCTAAGGCCTTTGTATTTTTTTTATGTAACGATCAATACGAGGGGAAGAGGTCAACTACAGCTTTGCCGTGCAAACAAGTAGGAGTCCCCACTAGGATTACCTCTAAGACCTGGATACGCCTTGGTTACATATAACTGAATGAAGATAAATATTTTGTCAGAAGAAAGATCGTTTGCTTAGACCAATTATTTGTTATAATTAAACTTTTTAATCTTTTACATTGATTCTCATTTACATTGCTAGTCAATTTATTCCAAGCCAAAACTTCATAAGTTGTATTTACATCTGGTTATATAGATTTTAATATTTTTTTAAACCACATCATCATGTAAATTAGTTTTTAAATTAATATATATATTGTTTTTGAAATATTTTGTTTGATTTATTGTAGGATCGATCGAGTTCTTTAAGACGCGAATTAATTTTTAATGTTCTTATCTTTATAATTCTTGATATCTTAATATTTATTTTTTATTTACATTGTCTCAAAGACCACAATACCAAAAAAAAAATGTAATTAGTGAAAGAGACAATACAACTCACACCCTAATGTCATACTTAATTTAATTGGATTAAATTGAATAAATTAATTTCATCGTAATTTACCCTTACAAAATGCTAGTAAAAACAATTCATCATAAAGTGGCGCACTATTAGTTACAACTAGTGTGGACGTCTTTAACGCTTGTGGTAAAAAATATATTGATTAAATACATATAATATTTTAAAATCAAATATTAGTTGTGCGTCCTGGTAATGACTTGACTAATTTCAGAAATGTAGCAAGTGCCCCCTCCTCTAATAATTTGAGATCCTCCGCCTATCACATTTTCCTTACCTTTCTCCATCAAAAGCGATTCTCGATCAAACCATTTATATTACTGATCCATTACGATGTAAATTAGTTATGAAATTAATGAAGTATACCCGATACATTAGGATAATTCTCGTATATCTCTAATTTTCCCGATAATTTCCAAATGATTGCAAACAACAAACATCGAATAATATTAAATAAATCAGCTTTCTGATATTGAATATCAAGTATTTGAGTACTTTAGAGAAATAAAATGTATTGAATTTAATATTCAACGGCTTACACACTTGTCGCAGCGGTTTTGTTTGGAGTTAATTCCAGATTAACTCACTAAATTTGAAATCTGTCCCACAGGTTTTGAGACCTCGCTTTAACCATTTATTTGATTGATATGTATATTATAGGGTATATTAATGATGAAAATATTGAAATGTTCTCAATCCATTAAGATACTTCCCGAATATTTGCTCGATAACTTTAAACATCGAATTTCTAACATATTAGCACATATCTCAGATACCTCTTCCAATGCTTTTTGCGCGGGGCCAAAAATGTTCACCGGCTTTCGCGAGCGGGTGAACCAGTCATCTAGTTGTTGCCAAGTTATCACGTCGAACAATATTTCTGCTGACTTTTTGACCCGTTTAAATCATCGAGTTTTGTTATTAATATTTATGTATCTAATTAACACAAACATATTTTTTTAGAAAAATACGATTTTTACATTTTTTATTAAGTATGATAGTTTATTAATGAAACGGCAATTTAAATCAACAAATTTATAATATTGATAGTAGAGTTTAAAACAAAATTAATTGGTACTTTTACATGTCGATAAACATTTCAAAAATTCCTTTGATCTTCGAAACAAAAACCTGCGTGATAATATTATTACTTAATACAAATAAGAGATATTACAGTATAAGTTAACAAAATTTGTAATGACCTTTTACACCGATATTTAAGGTGAGTTTTAGCCCATCTTCAAGCACACTATTCACTGAATCTGATAATGAATTTTAATTTGACATAATATATCATACGATTGCCAAGAAAATGAGTACCTAATACCATAATGTGATATGAAAGGTAAACTACAGTTCGCGACTTGGCAACACGGAGGGGCAAAACACGTCTAAATAGGAAAACTACTGTACTACTCGTCCAGTTCAGATCCTACTGATGCCTTAGGCTTAATTCATTCTCCTCCGCTGACTTCCAGTGAGCTAATTGAGAACTTTCAATAAACTTGGAATTAAATATTGATTCAATAAAAATATCGTCTATGAGGGATAATGGTGTGGATGGAGAGAACCTTGATATGTGTTAGTTTTTGTATCTGTGATGGAGAATGATGCTACGGGTGCTGTTAACTTGGAACACATAGAAAATCCTTAGTTTTGCTGGATCGAAACAGATTTTCTGTGCTGATAATCAATGTTCAGTCCCTAAGAAATAACATAACTTATCAGACTTAGCTCTCATCAGGAACCTTGGCTCAAGCAAGGTGAGCCTGCATGTATTCTGGATTCTATGATTGTCGTTAATTTCTCAAGATCTCTCTCAGCTCACGGGGCAGAATTCTTTTTAACGAGTATTTTTCATTGTTTAATAAACTCTCTTTAACAGTTTGGAGTATATTCCCACTCAGGTTCCAAGTTCTAATTATAGCTCCCATTATCACAACCTTTTGGTATCTGGTGATTTTAAACAGATAGAGGGAGTGTTTGCGTATCATTAATGATATTCGAAGCAGGTAACGACTGTCGAATAGTTGGAAGTCTTAATGTTTTGTCAGATATCATAAATGATTTCTACTAAAATCATGGCTGAAAGCCTAACTAGATATCTTTACCAATTTGTAGATCCACTGGAATATCCCGTACTTGATGGGTACACATTTTTAACGTAAACAAATTAACATCGAGTTTGTAGTAATTTCCATAGAGGCAATTTAGTGGAAATTAGCACAAACTTGAGTTCTATTAATTTACGTTAAATTCCTTTTACTTTCCACCCAGTGCCCTGTGAGCCCCAGGTCCCCTATCGCCAATGCCATGATAGCCTTTATTCTACCAGCTGTTGGGTTTCCAAAGAGCAGCCCAGCCTGCCTCATTCCTGGAGTCATTTGTCATAGATTCATAACCCGCTCATTCATTGCGTTCCTTAGGATGAAGGCAACCATACTATAGGGTACATCTATTATAGGCTCAGGTTGTATTCGACACATTTCGGAAGAATGTTGTGCCAGACGTTAATCAAGTGTCCCGTAATCCATACATCCATCGGGTATCTGAAATCTGACGATGGGCGGTTCCCGGCAATCATCAGACTCCCTCCACCAGGTCCTAGTATATCCCATCGGGCTCTTATTACCTCTTAGGTAACTGAAACCTTTCAGTTTGTGTATAACCTCATTTTCCAGAAATAAATGAAGATGGCGGCAAACCGGTCTGTGTCTAAACTCTGGTGCGTATCGTCCCCATAACACCTGAAAATCTTTCCCATCTTCTAGTGGCTAGTTGGCTCTAAATAATTCTTTAATAGCAGTGGTCAGGCACCTTGATGTTGTCACTGCGAATGTGATTCTGAAACCATATCTGCAGAAATTCGGGTCCCCTTTCAGTGCCTCAATATACAGGTGCCGGTTACTGGGTCCTCATATTTCTGTATTCCGGTTTGCATGCTAGAGGATTTCGCTTATATTCGAACCAGACTTATCTGTGGTCAGATAAAGAGTTCCGGAAACCCATCTCACTTCAAGAATCCTTGCTACAGGTCGTATAGCGAAACTTGTGTCGGAACCTACATCTTGGTTTCACGTCCTCGTCAACCCAAATAGTGTAATGCGAGTTCACATCACATCCCATTAACAAATATAGACTCCTGGTGCCGCACTACTCCGCAAGTGCAATAACCTCCCTAGGGACTGTTTGGATCTCTAAAAAAGTAAGAAATCTACAACCTCTTTTCTATCAACTTCCTCATTTGTGGCAAGCTTGACCTTAACTGAGTCCCTGGTGAAGGTTCCTGGTAGCGGCATGGCCTCCATATCCCTTGTATAGACGCAGATCCTTGGCACTTCGAAGGAGGACGATTAATGAGCCGTTCCACTCCCTTCACCATTTCCTCTAACGGCTACCTAGTAAGTATTAGCGTGCAGAGTTGCAGTGCTAGCGCTTCATTTATATCGTACTCTTTGAGCTTTCTACATAGGAGTGCTGAAGGGGCTCTGGCATGGTGTAAATCAGTCTGAATAAATTTGAGAGGCACAATAAAATCAAAGAGAGGTTATTTTTAAATATAAAATGTACACTTTATTGATCAATTGATAAATCTGCAAAGTGATTTTTACTATGATATTGGTACATGTAATATAACATTAAAGTTTAGCCGAGTCGAATGTGAGTTTAATGAATGGGCTCAATAGTCTCTCGTTTAAGTGATTTTAAATTATTGAGTATTTAAAAAAATACATTTTCGCCAAACGTGCAATATTTTGCCCGGTCATTATTAGCTCAAACGGTCCAGTTTGAGGTCTAGAGTTAATCTATGTCCAATTCGTTTAGAGGCACTTGTATAAACTAAAATTTCATTTGTATTTAGCAAGTAAAGAAATACAACATTTTAGATGGGCTTGGCTCATTGGCAATACCTTCATATCCCACCATTTGGTGACCCGGAATATGATTTAAATGATAGAACCCTAAAATTTTAAGATAAGTTTTTTTTTGTATTATTTGATAAATCGTGAAATTTAAATATCTGCCGGACCACCAAATACTCTTAAGAAAATGTAATAGCTCTGCATTCTAGCATCATCAGTAAATTTTCCATGTAATAAGATTTATAAAGCAATGCAACAAATGTAGCGAAATTAATGGCAGGCAATTTGTTCGGCAGTCCGTGAGGGCAATAGAGCAGGATAGTCTATAATGAGTTCACTTCGAAACACTCGATATTTATGCTGCGGTTCGTGACACAAATTCATCTTTTAGTTGTCGCCCTGAAAATTTGGTGTTTGTTCGGTATCTAGTTCTTGTTTATAAAATAGAACCTATTTTACGTTATGGATTGGGAGAAGATCGCTAGACTCTAACAAATTTTATCGCCAATTCGATGTTACCAGATCATGATTAGGAGGTCCACATTTTGAAGATTATAGTTGGGTCCCTATATCATGTTATGAAAGTTAATGCTTTGACATAACAGCACAATTTTATTTGAGCTAACTCAGAAGGATGGAAGCAGTATCTGCTTCGTACAATATTATAATATTAAAGTTAATAATATTATTAATTAGTAGATTTGTACAACTAACTTACCAATGAAATAAAAATAAAAAACTGCAACTTGTAGAATTATCTTCCAGTGGTATGGTTTTTGACGGCTACCCATTCCTGAAAAAATATATATTTTATAAGATACATTAAAAATTTTAGAATAAAATGTAGCACTTATTTGTTTTGTCGCATTGAATTTGCTGGAATTGTTACGAGTATAAATTGCGGCAGGGTGCATCATTTTTGATCAGTTAACAATGTCTAATCAACCTTTACTATGCACAGGGTGCCAGTATCTCGTCCGCCAGTAAACCAAGCCCGTCTAACATTTAAGGGCGCAAGAATCTGGCACGCTAGTAAACCAAGCCCACTCATGTAAACAAGACTACGTATTTGTTTCGCCAGTAAACTCAGTCCGGTTACAGATAGAGGGTGCATGTATCTGGTCCTTCAGGTAACAAAGTTCTTTCACTTAAGCTTACACAATACGTACAAGAAAAGTTCCCCAAGTTAAAAGGTCGAATAGAATTATCTGGCATTAACCTTACACTCTTCACGTTAAAGTATCGGTTAAAATTTTCTGGCATACATCTTAAAAGGATTACATAATAAAGCAGCCTCTTATCCTTTACAAGTTAGATCATCAAATGTCATCCCTTGGCATTGGTCTTACAAGCGTTACTAAGATAAATTGATAACTAAAACAGGAAAATTTTAACAATACCTGGTGATTAGAGCAGATCATGCAGAAATGTGCGAATTAGTAATTAAAGATAAATGCTCTTGAATGGTTTTTTGGATCATCTTGCATTTATGCTAAGCATCTTACCTTGTTGAGCATTTTATTCAATCTTCATTAGTGCCACGATAATATGCTTTATATTAATATTGTTCCAAATATTTGAATATACTTTTCCAACGTCAGTTGAACAAATAACTGAAAGTGTATATGGCAGCGTATTAAAACCAAAATTTACCACGAAATTAATACATATACTCATTTAAATTCTCAGTTCAAAACAATTTATAAAACAAAATAGAGTAACTCTATCAGAGCCTCGACAAAAACTGAAATCACGTGTAAAATTAAGCTTTGAAATTAGTTAAGTTGATTATAAATTCTGAAATAAAAATGCATCAAATATTCGATTTAAATAGTATATTAAATTGCTGGAAAACATTGTTTGATGATATTCGGCGCATAAAATGTGCTTTCGGAATATAGTTGAATTTTGCTCTATTTAAATATCAAATATTGGAATATGGATTAAAGCACAGCTTTAAAACTTTTGTGGAATAATCATTCATTAAAAATATGTTCGATATGAGTGTTATCAAAAGGATCCTCTGATTGTCGATTTTATTTGTAATTTATCTATAGGCATAAACGAGATCGCAAAGCAAGTAATAGTACATTGTGCAACAAGTTTTGAAAATAGGTCTTTCCACACGCGTATAATGGTTTATGGCACTAAGTTACTCGAGTGGCGTTTGTATGACTACATGAAGTTATATATTTCACAGTTTTTGATTGATTAAATTCGGGCCTAATTTTACTTTAAACTTTTTAGGATTTATAGAAGTTTCTTTTCAATACTAGAATTCAAACGTCTTGCAAATGTAAACGCCAGTCGGTAGAAAAATAGTATATTAAAATACTAGTTATATAAGGTGCGTTCTAGCACACGTATCTAGTTTTTAATGGTGCGCCTAAACGTCTTATAGAACAAGTGCTTTGTACATTTTTTCTTATTCTGTATTTCCATGTTTAAAAAAATATAATTTTTATGAATAGGTATTATCGCGAAAGATTTTAACATTTCAAGGTTGGCAACAAGTTTAAATTGAAAGGTAGGGATGATATAATACGGAATAGAAGTAATTTTCACTTAAAAAAAAAATACCCTGGATTACGAAATTAAGTATTTCAACTGAGCTTCGCTTGGTAGGCAGAACAGCCTTACCATAAGAGTGACCTGTAGGCGGACCAATTCATATTAATCTTTAGTGCTTATTAACATCAATGCTAACGGGTTCTGTTCAATGCTTTAACTTGAAGGTATAGAGACTGTTTTACCGTTAATATTTGTATGCTGAATGTGTAGGTGAGGGCTTGGTTTACTAGCTGAACAGATACAAGCTTGGTTTACCGGCGAACCAGATGCAAGCGCCGCCGTGTGGGTAGCGGACGAGCTAAGTGCACTCTATGTATGTAAAAGGTTGATCAGATGCGGTGTAACAGTCTGATTTGGCCAGTGTAAAATATTTTAAAGTTCATTTTATATGCTGCATTTAGCCACAAAAGATTCTATATTTCGCAGTAAGTTATTAAGAGGTCAATACTCTTCGGTTAATTAATTCTAAATTTTTTGAATCGATTTGTTGTCAGTAAGCATAAGGTTGCCGCATTTATTAATGTAAATTAATTTTGTTCTGCATATAGGTTAATGATATTTTTTGTACTAGCTTTTAGGACACTGTTGTAGCCTTGAGTAGCTACTTTAATCATCTCTTTCTCTTATGTTGCCCTCAGGCACTTTGTGACTATATTTATTTTAGTTGATAAGCAAGCCACAGATCGCTTAGGCTTAATCAAACCACTAAAATAAGATATTATGATATTGGTATAACTTTGCTTAATTTATATTACATTTTCGTAAAACGGCCAGCAAACCGTTCTATATTTTTAAGAGTTGGGTTAATAAAGCCTACTGTAAAGTCTCATTAGATCCGTCAAATTCCTATTTTATTTTCGGATTGAATATTTCATAACTTTTTGTGACCCCCGATTGCTTAATTCCAATCACAAGCTGATCATTTCTGAGAACTTTTTGGTACCTCTGTTTTATTTTTCCACGCAGCATGCTGCAATGTTCGCAATATTCGGTTGGTACTGTTAGTGCCACTGGGTAGTAGGAATGGGCTATTTCCCATAATTGCTGCTGTCGATTTAGATTTTTAAGATTTTATCATTGTGTTGGGGAATATTTTCTAGTATTTCTTGAACAATTTAATTTCAGCTCATTAATTGAGGCTTCCGCCGTCGTTTTACAACCATAATAAACGAGAACTAAGTCGTTTATTATCTTAGAATTATTCCTGGTATTGATTTGTGAATGAAGCATTTCACGGCCCTATCTTTTTTCTGATCTGACGTTAGTTCTCTAATTCCGTGGAAGTGGCAAAAGGCAAATTGACTGAAACCGATGATATCGTTCTTCTAGAAATACCCTTCGGTGATAAAGGAAGGTTTTTGCTTTATTGCAGTCATAGTGACTCAGCGTTAAGTATTGCATTTTATACAATACCCTTCTTGGGGATATTGTGTTGAGTTTCTAGTTTGTGTTTTGACATGACCGATTTATCGGGATTTAAATACTACACGGTAGGTAGCGGGTAGGTACTTCTCTCTCGCTCCCAAGAGAGAATAGATCTACTTCAGGGTCTGGCATCCCTGCCCACGCGAAGCACTTGATGTTCTCCACTCCCCTACTTGAGGCATCACGTCCTTCGCCCGTAATCCTCACCTGTAACACATATCCTGTCCTATCCCAATCATGAAGGAAGGCAACGGGAAACCACCTTCATTATTTTTCCAAGAAAACATCATGGCTGTGTTCAATACGAAGAATTCCGGAGGTTTAAATAGCTCCCCACTCGGATCTCCGGGGGGAGCGGTTTTGGACAACGTCATGCGAAAAGGAATTAATACACGCTACATTACACGGATCGGCACATGCAACATTCAAGGGCTTCTCCAGGCAGGAAAACTCTACATAATCGAAAAAGAAGCCCTCTCAAACAGAATAGATCTACTAGGCCTGTCGGAAACACACTGGAAAGGATCCGGGCATTTCACCACAGACTCGGGTAACACAGTGTACTTCTCAGGCAATGATACAGAAAGCTGCAATGGAGTCGCATTTTTACTGCCCCCATCAACCACCAAAGCTGTCTTAGGATACAATGCTGTTAACGATCGAATCATAACAATAAAGATCAAATCACACCCCTTCAACTTCAACGTCATACAAACCTATGCCCCAACTAGTGACTCGTCAGATGAAACTATTGAGGCTTTTTACGAGTAACTGAATGCTACCATAAATGAACTTCCTAAGAATGAAATTCTCGTTGTTGCTGGAGACATGAATGCTAAAATTGGCAAAACAAAAAACATGGATGAACAACTCAAAGGAATAATTGGCCCGTTCGGCTTAGGAAAAAGAAACGAACGAGGTGAACGTTTGCTTCAATTCTGTCAAGAACAAAATCTCACTATTGCAAACACATTATTCTCACATCATAAAAGACGCCTATATACCTGGATATCGCCAGGAGATAGATGCAGGAATCAAATTGACTACATTATGATCAGATCTCGTTGGAAGTCATCTATCGTTAACTGTAGGACGTACCCTGGAGCTGTCTGCGGATCAGATCATAACTTATTAACAATGAAGTTCAAGCTCCGCCTAAAAAGAATCTACCACCAACGTAACAGGATTAGCATGAGGGAAACAGTCAAACGGCAATTTCAAAAAGAAATACAAAGCAAACTGGAGGCCGAAAAACAGGACATAATGAGTAAACAAGACCCAGACCAAAAATGGGAAGCATTAAGAAATACTATTAAAATGACAGCAGGTCGCCTTCAACAAACAGATAACCCCATAAATCGGCCAAATAAACCCTGGATCACACAAGCGACCATAGAAACAATTAACAAACGAAAGGAAATGAAAAGGAAGGGTACTGTAGCGAAAGAAGACTGTGACCTATACAAGAGACTAAGTAAAAAGATACAGAGACAATGCAGACAAGATAAAAATAACTACATTAAAAGAATATGCCGGGATATAGAGGAACATCAACTCACGCATGACACCAGAGCTTTGTATAAAAAAGTAAGGGAAATAACACGCAGATTCAAACCAAAGACTTCCACAATTTAGGACAAGGACGGAAAGATCGTATGGGAAGATGAAAAAGTGATCGAACGATGGAGACAATATTGCGAGGAACTATACACCGAAGAAACCAAAATAACGGTCGAACAACAGAAAGAAAATATACAATTTGAAATGGAGCCCAATATTCTTAGGTCTGAAATTGAGGAAGCCATAAAAAACCTAAAGCTAAATAAATCCTCAGGAACAGCCGGAGTCCCTGCTGAATTCATAAAAGCACTAGGAGACCCGGGAATTAAAATCTTACATGATATATGTAATAAGATCTGGCAAAGTGGTCACTGGCCTAAAGACTGGACAACGTCTGCTTTTATTCCTATTCACAAAAAGGGATCTACCAAAAAATGTGAAAATTATCGAACGGTATCTCTAATTTCACATGCCAGCAAAATACTGCTTAAAATAATAGATAGACGGCTGCAGAACTACTTAGAGAGTCAGATCCCTCCAGAACAAGCAGGCTTCGTTAAGGGAAGAGGGACTAGGGACCAATTATTTAACATCCGCCAAATAATCGAGAAAGCCCGGGAGTTCAATACACCCATGCTCTTATGCTTCATAGATTACAAGAGGGCGTTCGATTGTGTCCGATGGAGTAGTCTTTGGAGTGTATTGAAAGAAATGGGAGTCCCTTTTCATCTCATATCTCTGATCAGCAACCTATATCGAAATAACAACGCCATGGTTAGTCTCGACAATAAAACATCAAACATTTTCAAAGTACATAGGGGAGTGCGTCAAGGATGTATCCTATCGCCGAGACTGTTTAACGCTTACGGTGAATTTATAATGAGACGAGCCCTAGAGAATTTTGAAGGCGGTGTATCAATCAATGGTAGAAAGATACATAATCTCAGGTACGCGGACGACACTACCCTAATAACAAGAGATGAAGATGAGATGGTTGCACTTCTTGACCAGGTCGCAAATGAAAGCCGAGCTCTAGGTCTCGAAATAAATTTAGACAAGACCGAGCTAATGGTCATTGATAGGAGTAACAACATACAGTTAAGAAACCTCCAAAATAGAATTGAAGTAGTAGAGGAATTCATCTATTTAGGATCGCTAATAAACAGCAAGGGAGGGTGTGAAACAGAAATAAGAAGACGAATAGTATTAGCGAGGACAGCAATGTCAAACTTATCCAAGATATGGAAAGACAGATGCATAACCAGAAACACTAAAAGAGTCCTGGTAAACACCTTAGTGTTTTCGATATTCTCATATGGTTCCGAATCCTGGACAATAAAGTCGAGCGACAGGCAACAAATAGATGCATTTGAAATGTGGTGCTGGCGGAGGATGCTTCGCATACCCTGGACTGCACACCGTGCCAATGTGTCAGTACTAAGTGAATTAGGAATCACCGATCGATTATCTACCAGTTGCCGACGTCGCATTCTGGGTTACTTCGGCCACATCACCAGACGAGATCAAGATAATCTAGAAAGACTTATCGTGCAGGGCAAAGTGGAAGGTAAAAGGTCAAGGGGAAGATCTCCATCACGATGGATAGACGAAATTAAAGAAATTACAGGGCAAACCTTGCAGGCAAATTTAAGAGTAGCGGAAGACCGACAGCAGTGGAGGCAATCGACCCATTTATGCTCATAGACATGATGTCACAACTCTTCAGTAATGAAGATATGACTAAGAAGAAAGAAATACTACACTAGAGGCTTTCCGAGCTCATCTTACAAAACCGAGGCAGTTGATCCTCCAGCAGCCCTACAACACAAGCGAGGGTTCTATCATCGAGCTACAGGTTCTATTACCGGGCT
Source organism: Pissodes strobi (assembly GCA_016904865.1). Taxonomy (NCBI): domain Eukaryota; kingdom Metazoa; phylum Arthropoda; class Insecta; order Coleoptera; family Curculionidae; genus Pissodes; species Pissodes strobi. The sequence continues at coordinate 58,879 of MU190985.1, forward strand.
ACAGGTTCTATCACCGGGCTACAGATTCTATCACCGGGCTACAGATTCTGTCACCGGGCTACAGATTTTATCTTCAGGCCAATTTTATCACCAGTTCTCTGCTAGTTCTATCCTCGAGGCCATCGAGTAGCAGTACTTGAGATTTGCTACAGGTGCCTGGCGCCTTCACTATAGGTACTTCCTACCTCCACTACTGAGCTTGACGACAGGATCTAAGGGGTATCGTACAGAAGCTTAATTTTATTTAATTATTTTAGTCTTGTCGACCAAGCTTTAAGCGAGCTTTAAGATAGATTAATTTTACTTATTCATTTATTTTTCTGAACGATTGATATAATCGCATTTAATCTATAAATATAAATCAAGCATTGACACCCAAGCATTAAGATAGCTTTCAATAATTTTATTCTAATTTTATTCTTCATTTATTCATTCGTTTATCAGGTCGATTGATATAATTATTGTGGCCTTTATCAATACATATTATTATCGCTACATTTATAATTGGTGCAGCTACCAGCGCACGCATACGTATATGTAATAAGCTTAGGTAAACCAAAGTGATCACTTCGGATTTTAGTATTTGGAGCATTTAGTTGTAAGGCATACAGTACACTTATTATTACTTACTTAATTTACTCTAACATTCCTTCGCCTGTTACATTCAACAATTTCATAGATATTCTATAATACATTTTCTAAAATATTCTTATACATAAAAATCCTTGCCGCCTTTAAACTGCAAAAATTTCACTGTAAGATTGTTGCTGTTGAAAAAAACCTAGAAGCTTATAAATTGATCCGTAAATTTAGATTGTGTTTTCTTGTTACCTTAGGATTTAGTTTCTTTGTTTGATAAGCGTGCCTAACAACCCAGTACAACCCCAGCGGAGCTTTTCCAGTTTAGCGCTCTACGACTCCACTCCCGGCGCCGGGCATTGCAAACACGACTCTCCGGGCTTGGTTTTTTTTATTAAAATCTTCACTTGCTTGCTAACTTTAATAGAAAAAACGTGTTGCAAATTTGGCGCCCAACGTGGGGCTACCGTTTTTTTTAAGAAACCTTTTGCTTTACAAAATTGATTATTCTGATATTATGATATTAGATAAATAGAGAAGGAAAAATCCTGTTACTACATCAAGCGATTGTCATAATTTTGAAAGACAAACAAATGTATCTTTCATTTAAAGCAGGCCTTGATTTTTTACTCTGATCTTAGTAAAGCATTAATGGGTTTGAAACCCACATACACAAGCAAAAATTCACTGCCAGGCCTCGAAGCACTAACATGCTCACAGATAAATTACCTTGCCAGATGCTCGGTAAAATAGCACAGGAAGAAATAGCTCGCAAATATCGTAAGAACAAAATAGCCCAATGAAAACGATCAGAAATTTGGACATCTCGGTCCCAATTTGTTAAAGGAAAAAATAAATCCAATTTGGTAAACAACGCTTCATCTTTACAAAAATTATAAATGAATATTAAATAATTAGTGCATGTACTAATCCAGACTATCCTACACTAACCATTAGCTAAAGTAAAGCATTTTTACAATTCCTTGCACTTTTGCCAATCTTATTTTAATAATGCAATACCAGAAATATGACAAATGGGTTGTTTCTGTTCGAAGAAAAATTTTAAAATATTTCGTAATCAAAACTGACAAAATTGTTTTCAGTTTTTTTTATTACTAGTAAAAAATAGATATAATTAATTCCGGGCCGAATCAAGGAAACACTTATTTAACACGAAGCCCATATAATATTTCAAGCTCCTCTCTTCCAATATATAGGGTTTTGCCTGGAACGGTCATAAATTTAGCTGAGCTCCTGGAAGTTGTACAAATATCAATATTAGGGAATCTTATGAGCCGATTACAATTATTAAAGGCAACCAAAAAACAGCTCTAGAGCCGTAGCTTAAGTTGAGACAAGGGAGAACTGCCAGCTACTGGAAATATGTTCTTAGTTCACCCGAGATATTTTCAGGAATAATAAATAGAATATGTCTTGAGATTGACTGTGTTCTTTAAATTGTTTTTAGGACAGTTTGCGTCACTTTGTATATTAAAGTTTTACTGTCACGACCTGTATGACGTGACGCCTTGCCTTGGATGACATGCAGGTTATGTAGCTCAGATTTGGGATCGATGTACGTCAGGTGAGACGAGATGATAAAGAAGGCACATAACGATGTCTATTGATCCAAGACTTGATAAATTTACATTGTACCCGATTACTAAGGTGCGCATGTCTTTTCAATTGAGGTACACTTTTGAACTGTTTATAGGTTTTTGGTCACTGTTTTATAATATAATTTTTTAAAAAGTTTGTTGCGTTTTATTTATGGTTAGCTTGGGTTAATGCCACTCAATTTACCAAGACGTTAAAAACACACTCAGGAAGATTTTCAAGAACTTCAACATATATTTCACCAATCCCAGAGGTATTTTTAATCCTAACGGTACTGAGGCCAATTTCCAATTCTCTAAGATCAATATGTACTAAGTAAAAAAGAGTTAGGGACAGACATGTCGAACATGCGATAGTGGTTCAGTCTGAGACTAGGTTTTATGTTAGCGGAACTTAAGTGGAGCTGGGCAGGACACGTTGCCAGAGATGACACAAATAAGTGGACTAAACTAATTGTCATGTGGAGACCAAGGGCAACTAAACGGGGCATCGGAAGACCACAGAAGAGATTGTTAGATGATATTAAAGAGGTGGCAGGTAGAGGCTGGTATCAGATAGCCCAAAGTAGAACTGATTGGAAAAATATGAAGGAGACCTACGTTAAGAAGTGGACAAATGAAGGCTGAGAAGAAGAAGAGAAGAAGAATGCCACTCAGATGTTATACTTGCACTCTAACTACTTGATAGATTCTGCTTTGAAATTATCTTTCTTAGAACTTTGACAAATTTATCGTAGATTCGACTTTTACCACTTGTAACAGTTCGATTTTGCCAATTTTAAAATTTCATTTATATGCCGCATTTAGGGAAAAATTATGCTGTATTTTGCACTCATCGGTTTATTAATTCTGAATTTAATAATTCGCTTGAAATTGCCTCTCTTCTCAATGTAAAATTAACTATATTTTAAGTATAGGTTAGCTATATATTTGTATTCTTAATCGATGTATGTACCTTATTATTAAGTTAACTTGGCTTGATTTGCATTATATTATCGTAAACAGCCAGCTAGTCGATTTACATTTCTAAAGAATTCTGTTAGCCTGCAAATACGCTGCATTTGACTTATTGAACCATAATTTAATTTCAGTTTGAATATTCTATTACCTTTTGAGAACCCTAGGTTGATGTTCCGGAGATCGTTTTTGGACCTCTGCTTTAAATATATTTTTCGTTTTGTACGGCCGACTAGTTTTTGTGTGGTTCATGCCAGATAATAGGAATGGGCTAACTATCGCGCGTTTGTCATTCTCGATTTAGATTTTTGAAGGTTTATTATTTCTGTTAGAGCATTTTCTAGCCTTTCTGGAAGAATGTAATTTTAGCTCACTATTCGTGGCTTCCGCCGTCATATATCATGATAATAAGCGAGAATTAAGGCGTCTATTTTCTTAGAATTATTCCTTGTATCGAATCACTCGTCAAGTTTTCAGCCCATTACTACTTGTGTCGCCTTATTTAATTTAAGGCAAATTGACGGAAGACGGAACGTTAGAGAAGTCTTTTCTAGTTTGCTCGCCTGGGGAACGTTTGCCAGTATAGCGAGAAACTGCACGTTTTAAGTATTGTGATATAATACAACCCTTTTTGGAAGGGGATTTGCTGTGTGGTTTCTGTTTGTGTTTTAACACGACCGATTATTCGGGCTCTACATGCTGTACTAGCGGCTTCCACGTTCGTCCCATAAGACCGAGACCGTCGAATCTCCTCTAATATACCCTCAAGTCCGAGTGAGGGTTCTTCTGCTGGGTCAGAACTTCTTCTGTTGGGCCAGAACTTCTTCTGCTGGGCCAGGTTTACTTGATGAACCAATTTCTTCTGCTGGGCTAGAACTTTAGTTAAAGAACTGCAACTTGTTCCTTTGAAAGGCTGGAAGCAGGTCCACAACTTTTTTTTTCCTGGAAGGCTGACGAAGGGCCTTAACTTGTGGTTCCCGAACTAGAGGCCATCGACAGAGTTCGACGACGGGATTTGGATATAAGTTTGGTGTCTTATGTTTAATCTTCGTTTTCTTTTATTGATATAAATCAAACATTGAATTGAGGTAGCTCATTGATTTTAATTAATTTAATTTACATTTATTCACTGGTTTATCGGACCAGTTAATCTAATTGCTTTGAGTTGTTTTCTCATTTTAAAAGTCAAGCGCTGGATAACTTCATTCTTTTCATTCATTAGTCGGCAGATATAACTGCTCTGAATTTTATCTTTGTATCATATGAATCAAGCTAACCATAGTTTTAATCTGATCTGGTGCTTTTATTAACTTCTCAAGTTTTTTTTGATCTAATCATTGTGTCCGCTCATTGCGGCATATTATCACCATCAGTGCAGCTATTAGCGCACGCATACCTAGTTGTAAGAAGCTTAGTCTGCGCCAAGTGATCACTTTGATAAGTAGTTTAGTGCATTTAGTGATAAGGCATATAGAACCGAGGTTTTGCAACTGAATTGGTCTCTGTACGTACAATCTTCATATTGTACTCTGTTTATTTCATTAATTACTTTAAGTCATTTAACATTCTTTTGTCTACTCAACCACATTTTTAATATAACCATTTTCTCCAGATAGATTGTTGCTGTGTTTGCAAAAAAAGGGATTTAGTAGCAAATATAGTGTTCATTAAATTTTTAGATTGTGTTTTCTTGATAGGTTAAGTTGGTTGATTATAGTGCCATAATTATTCTCATTTTTTTTGATAGTTCGAAATTAAGAACCGGTTAATTTTATGAGCGAATCTAGCCACTCGGTACAACACCTGCCGAGCTTTTTCCGTTTAGCTGGCTAGAACGGGTGGCGCTCAAACGACCCCACGACAGGGGCCGGGCGTTGTAACGCGACTCTCCGGGGCTAGGTTCATTTTTTTTAATTAATTGGGGAAAAAAATCATTGGGGTTCAATTATAAAAAACGTGTTGCACACTTGAGGTGGAAAGCCCGAATCCACGCACATATGTGCTGTGAAACCCGGGTTTAGTTAGAAAATATGATTGCAGGTTAGGACCATATGCATGCATGGCACCGATTTAGGTGAGAAACAAAATTTGCTGAACTGATGGTTCGCTTGGGTATTTATATAATAAAATGTGCTGATCGTTGCACGTTTAAGGTTTATGGTCGCATGCGTTAACCACTCGCGTTGTTTATACATTGCCTTGAATATATGGTAAGTAAACATATTTATTTGCATGAAAGATAAAATTATAGTTTAGGACCCGCTTTAGAAATCCAGACAAACCCATGTTAACCGAAGGTAATAATTTAGCAACGCGTGTCTCGCCTCTTTGCTCATCCGGTCAGATATGGTATCCGGCAAATTGCTGGTCGAACTTTTGTCTATAATGTACTGGCCCCAAACTGTCATTCAGAAAAGCTGTTGGCCAATTAACATCCAAATATTTTCCGTTGAATTGATGGGATTACGTTTCTGATATACTCATCTCAGTTTTGTTGTTGTCTATTTTGAATTGAGTCCGACGACTTTTCGGGCCCATCTATCTTTGACTTGCTTATCGACGTATCCCATAAATTCTTGCCAGTTCCCCTATGATTAATATAGTCCTTGTAAGATTCTTTTTACTTATACTGCCATCTTCATGGACTACTAATTTTCTTATACTATCCTATACAACTTTTTAAGCTTGTCTTACTTTAAACTAAATGTGTGTGGACATCCATATAAAAATTATCAGCATTTTAATGTATTTTAATGGTTATTAATTAACAATTAACATGATCAAAATTATTTAGAAAAAAAAACGAGAATCTCGGCTTAGCTATGAGTAGTCGATTACTTCGCTCCTCTAACTCTTTTTTTTGAGATATACCTTCGATGTTTTAGATCTTCGCATATTCTTGCAATTATTGCGAGTCAGGTGATTTCCAAGATAAAATTTTAGTATTAGCATGGGCTCTAATAGGTTGTTTACTGTTACCATAAAAAAAATTAGTAAAATAGTCATTAATAATTGAAGGCTCTTCGCTGGGAACGGTTGTCAGGGTCAATTCATAAATTTAACTTAAAACTACATTTCGTCAAGTAAGAATCATACCATTACTTGTTTAGGTAATTAGTGAGCTCTAAGCGGATAGAAATTCTAAACTGATAGGCAAAATGTTTTCGGTTAACCCACAACACACAAATGACTATAGATTACCGCCCCTGACAAATAAAATACGAACTGAAATTTACCACAAAAACAAAATTAATTCGCAATGCAAATTTGCTAAATCCTCGAGGATGTATGATTGCAGGCTTTAAGCTGATTAATCTCTAGAAGAAATATTTGGACATTTGTCAGGCCAGATAGCGCGGTATATGGATACAGCCATTAATCGTTAAATGATACCTTTGAATTCCTCAAAATGATGGTTTTAAGTAAATACTACGTGAATCTTCGTGAATATTTAGCTATTAAATTATAGTGGGGCAAGTCATAATCTTTCCAAAATCTCTCATTTTATAACATCTAATTAATATTAGAAATATAGGCAAGTTTCATCCACGTTTGATAAACTATATTGTGCACCTGAGAAATTGTTATGGTGTAACATTATAGCGATCGTACCAGAAGTGCGACCACTATTAAACTAAAATTTAATTTATAAAATTCACGTCCTCCGTCATGCTGATACTAGCTCGACATTCATAAAATCTCGATAAACCGCAAATATTCGAATGTAAAAGAAACTCCTTATATGATCTTCGAAATTTAATATTGATTACCTAGATCTAAGCTACAAAAGAAAATCGTTTGCACTTCTTAACCTCTCTGCTTTTAGCGTAATTTGGTGGAAATCAGCCTGTCTCGTTAGGGAGAAGCAGAGTGGGTTGGCCATAATGACAGTTCGCGAAGTCTATGTCTCCTTGTTCGCTTTTAGCGGCGATGTAGGGATAAATTATTTTATGGCGATAAAGTTGATGTTTTAAAATTTATTAACTCTCGCACTTGGGAATATATTCGATAAAAATAGTTTGATACTTAAAATAATTTTGGCTGTGGCTTAATCTCAAACTGGTGTCTATTTTATTGTTAATTTTGTTTAATTGTTTGGGTTGAGTCAATAAGATGGATTCAACAGGCCTGACTGTGGATCCACAGCCCTACAGACATTTTGGTGCCCGTGAGCTAATTTGGGCCCAGAAAATAAAATAGCCTCCTGATCTATTCCCTAAGATCTTGTTTCTGAGATCCGCTATTTTGGCTTATTTTAGAATAAATTCTTGATTTTTAACTTATGTATATTTCACATTATTGCCATTCTATTTTCCTCAACTGCCAGTTAAAAAACAAAAAATTGAGAGTAAGCTAATTATTTATCAACGTAAATTCATCACTTATCATTTACAAATTGCTTTTATACGACTTTCTGATATGGAGCCTATCAGGATAGTATCGTTAAAGGCTCCACCAATAGTCAGTCATCATGTGACTATCCCATTTTCCTTGATATCAATTTTCAAAGTACTGACGAAATCCATCCATTGTTTTCTGGGTATCAATCTAAGTTGTTATCAGTGACTTTTACGGTCATCTTACACCCGAAAATACTAGAATTGGGAAGCATATGTTCCACCAATTCTATACAATTTTCTGCCTTATGATTTCCAAAAAAATTGACTACCTGAACAAATGAACACTAAGCTTAAGATTTAATCAATTACGGATCTTTTTTAAGCTGGCTTATCTGAGAACCATCAATTACTCCGGCTTTCACTCTTTCAATGCTAATCCTAGAAAATGTACATGTCAAGTAGCCAAAACGAAGTTCATCTCAACTTAAAGCTTTCACAAATTGCTTCATAACACCCAATTTGATACGCAAGGAGCGAAACATAGTTATCTCTCTCGCAACCAAAATAATGCGCAATAATGCATGCGCAGTTTGGGTTAATTTGGGTTTTTGCAGATTTTAAAAACTTGGATATATATACTTCTTCAATATCTCACTTGATGCATTGAATCATCTTCGGATGACAGAAACAATTGAGGATGGGCAAGGGTGGGAGTTCTCAGACCAGGAAGAAGAAGAAGACATGGACAATGATGGTGATGAAGCTCTCCCAGAATTTTCGAGCCAGTTAAATCCCGCACCATCGTCCGATGCTCATCCGGCGATGGTGTTGTCCATCCAGATGATCCAGTAGATAGCACATGGTTGTGGTTTCCAGAGATAGCACAGGTTGAGGAGAGAAATGAGGCAGAGGGAACGGTTTAAATAAATAAATAAATAAATAAATGGTATATTAACGGTTGCCCAATTTTACAATAAAATCAGATTATACATTAAACACAAAATGTTTACATCAAAAACTAAAGTAGTAATAGGAAAAAGGTATTAAGCACAGGAACAGAGCGCTAGCATCACTTAACTAAAATTTAACCAAAATTTACAAGGAGATGCAACAACCTGTCTAAAGTTTGGCAATGTCATACTTAAAAAATCCAATTCGCTATAATTATTACTATCAAGTCTACACATTCTCGTTAAAGGACTCTGCATGCCATAAGTAGTTCAATAAAATTTTATAAAAAAAAATAAGAGTTACGAACAATTCTTTGGGGGACATGAAAAGATATGAGATTCAAAAGCTCTGGGCAAATTAAAAGACTGTTAACGATTTTGTACAAAATATGTAAATCTGTTTGTGATCTTATGTTTAAGAGATTTTCAATTTCTATGTAATTGAGTTGTTCAATGGGTATTCTGAATTTAAATGCCACACAAGTCTGAAAAATGTACGTTGAAATTTTTCTAGTGGCTCTATATAAATATGGAATATGGTGCGGTGACCATATAGAGCTTGCATATTCCATAACTGATCTTACAAATGAACAATATAGAGTTTTAAAACATATAATGTTGTCAAAATCCCTTAAGGTACGAAGAATGAATCCTAACAATTTTAGAGCTTTGTTTCTGACATAATTTAGGTGAAAGCTGAAACGAAGCTCATTATCTATATAGACACCCAAATCCTTAATTTCATTAACTCAATCCAAAGAAGTGCTTTTTATAAGATAGTCAAAAATTACATTATTTTTCTTCCTTGATACAGTCAAAATCTTACATTTTTCATTATTCAGCTCAATACCATTAGACAAACACCATTCAGACAAGGTATTCAAGTCAAATTGCAATTCCAGGCAGTCAGCAAGATGATTTATAATCTTAAAGATTTTTAAATCATCGGCGTAAAGCAGACAGTGATAGTATTTAAATTTTTCCACAATATCGTCGATAAAAACATTAAATAATAAGGTTGCCAGATAAGCACCCTGAGGGACACCAGAATCAACACATATTTCTTGAGAGAGAAAGTTTTTAATTTTTACAATTTGCCTTCTATCCGATAATTAATAATCCTTAAACCATGCCAACAATAGGCCATTCATTCCAAGAACCTGCAACTTATAAATTAAAACATCTATTTGAACGCTATCGAACGCCTTGGTAAAATCAGTGTAAACAACATCAATCTGTTGTTGATCCTCCAAAGCATCCGACAGAAAGTCACTAAAAATCAACAGGTTAGAAACAGTAGACCGTCCTTGAAGAAAACCATGCTGACTCCCTGAAAACGCATTATTAAAAAGGCAATATATTTTCTTAGCTATTATACATTCAAATATCTTTGCTACAATACACATTTTGGATATTGGACGATAATTTCTTATATCAGCTTTATCACCACTTTTATAGATTGGTGTTACATATGTTAATTTCCAATAGTCAGGATCGGTACCGGTACGTAAAGACAGATTAAAAATGTTCAATAAAACATCAGTTAAAACACATTGACAATTCTTAAAAAACAATACATCTAAGCCATCAGTGCCTGGTCCTAGACTGGTCTTAAGATCACTAATACAATTAAAAACATCAATCAATGAAATGTCACAGGAGTGCATTTCCATCGCGCCAGCCCTTACAATTGGAGGAACAAAACAGTCTATTTTTTTGTACACTGAGCCAAAATGATCAGAGAAAAAAAATACAATTTCTTGAGGGCATTCAGTGCTTGAATTATTATATGTCATAGAGCGAGGTAATTCTGAGGTTTTATTCTTCCTATGGACAAATCTCCAAAACTCTTTACTGTCATTGCTAATATCACTCTGAACTTGGTCAATGTGATTTTTATAACAAATGACATACATTTCTTTGCATTTTGCTCGAGCATTACTAAATTTTTCATAGTCCGAATGAGATTGTGATTGTTTAAATCTTTTATGACATATTTTTGTTGTAAAAATTAAAGATTTCAATTCATCATTGTACTAATCCGGATTTTTTTTTGTTTTGCTACAAACCTAGGGACATAAAGATCAATGGCAGTAAAAATTACAATATAAAAATTATTCACTGCCTTATTGACATTATCCACATTTAATATTAAGCTCCAATTGATGCCAGCAAGATGATAGTTTAAGTCAACATAATTTGCGAGTTTAAAATTATAAGATTCATATTCATTATACATAGTAGGCATTTCAGTGTTAACAACTGGTATATTAAAGACCAGCGAGGGATGATATTCATGACAAGGTAAGAGAGGACTATCACAGGTATTAACATTATAGTAAGCGTCAGAAAAAATAAGATCCAATAGTGAACAATGCCATTAATCTGAAACAAATTTGAAAAACCAAAATAGTCAATGATAGCTGATGGCTGAGGGAACACTAAGTGATTCACACAAATATCATGGACATCATTCTCCCAGCGTACGTCTGGCAAGTTGAAATCACCTCCTATAACAATTTTGTCTAA
>JAEQML010054038.1:0-39026 GCA_016904865.1 Pissodes strobi
ATCGCTAATTTACCGTTCTTCGAATCCTGTATTATTTGGGCGGTATACACGAATTTGTCCATTAGATATTGACTGAAAAAACCTTTTCACGGTGAACACTACCGTAGAGTGTTTTTTTTTAATGAACGGGTGTCTCGTTCTTCTTTTAATGTTTTGTGTTTTAACACTTCTCTTTACGCATATAAAACACTTAAAGCGCAGACATTTCGGTAAATCAGAAAAATTACAGGAACGGGTTATTTTTGGAATATTCTCATCATGAAAAGACACAATATCCGATGTTAATCGAACTATGTCGATTAGCCTAGACTATGGCCCCGTTTTGCTTCCAGCGATCTTAGCTCAATAGAGGCTTTTATGAAATAAATGCAGTTTCATACATCATTAATTCAATAATGATTTTATTATAAATTGATGCTGTCAACATAACTAACTATATTTTGAGAAGCAAGCCTGTTTCTCGTAGGGTATAGATTCATAAAATAAGTATTACTTTATTAATATTAATTATTCTTCATGAAAGAAAGTAAATAATAAGTAATATTCAATATAGGGCGGTACAAAACGTTAGCACAAATTCCTGAGACTAAAATATAATGATCTAGCCCAATTTAACTTAGTTGATGGGTTCGAAATATATAGGGTTTGATACCCTATTTATTATTGTTTTAAACCTTTTTATAAATATTTATCTTAATCATCATCATCATTGTTTTCAAGTTATCGCTTTTCCCGCATTTATCATTTATCCGAACTCCTTGCATCCTTCCAATTTCCTTTCTAAGTGCCTTTTGCATTTCTGATTTCTTTTTAAAAGAGCTAGAGGAATCGGGAGCGCAGAGGCCCGTCATAATAAAACCAAAGGGCTGACCCTTGAGGAAAGCCACGTTTACGTCGCGTCGTAGCGACGGGTCGCTAAAATAAAAATATATAGACTTGCTAAGGTACATATTAACAATATATAAAACCTGCATTAAGGTATGTAAATCTTCTACCAGTATAGTCTCGATATTTCTGTTCAAATTTCCATAATGAACGAATGACGAAATTTTGCATGCAGTCAGGGTTGTTGATTATCAGCATGAATTTAAAATTAACGTATTGGGAATCATTCACAGATTTGTTATTGGTTCTGTTTAAAAGACGAATAAAAAAAACGATTTTCCTGAGCTTATTTAAAAACGGATTTCAAATTGAATTGCACTCTTGCATTGCCACTTTCTCAGCTCTATCGTTGTGTGAATAACTCCTTTATTCAAACAACGGCTCTATCCAATGGTGCTAACCAGTTTGGAATCCGACGTTTCGTCTTCAAGGGGTCATCATCAACTTTCTTTTTTTAAATACGGACTTTAATTTTTTTATCATTTTTCAGATGATATTGGCGTTATTAATATGAATATGCGTTTTTAATTTTTTTTATATCATTTGTTTAACTTTAATTTTTTTAAATAATTATTTATTTAGCTTTGGGGTATAAAATAAAACTATTTAATTTTATTATTTTTTATTTTTATTAAAAATAAAGGCTCCAATTTTCCACTTAACACAAAAAACAAAATAAAATATTTTTATAGAATATAAAAATTTCAAAAGTAACAAACTATTTAAAATTACGCCAAAGTAAAATATGTAATTTAAAAACGAAATTAAAAATAAAAATTAAAAAAAAAGAATTAAAAAAAATTAAAACATAATATATTCATATTAATAACGCCAATATCATCTGAAAAATTATAAAAAAGTTAAAGTTCGCTTTTAAAAAAAGGAAAGTTGATGATGGTCCCTTGAAGACGAAACGTCGGATTCCAAACTGGACACAACCATTGGATAGAGCGGAAAAAGTGGCAATGCAAAAGTGCAATTCAATATGAAATCCGTTTTTAAATTTTTTTTTTAAATTTTGCTTTTTCCGGATACCTCCGGAGATACTTGAAATTTAAAAACTTTCTAAACGGCATATTGTTAGGGATCTAAATGGGTAATTTTGCCGTAAGTGGACCGCCACTGTATATCTCTTACAGTTTTCGAGATCCCCATACATAGACTCGAATTCAAGCCACCCTGTATATGAAAACGGAGGTCATTTTGAGCAAATTCTGAGAGAGTTTTATGGAACAATTTATAATATAAATTTGCTTTTTGTCATACGCTCCCAAAAATAGCTATTTTACGGACTCATTTGAGTCCGTAAAATGCTTCTTTTTAGGCCTAGTCCCTAAAAGTCGTCATGGCAACCTTTACGGACTATTCCAAAATTCCTGAATATGTCTAAATGTCAAAAATTTCGAATGACATGACAAAATTGTCAAATAGTTGCTACGATATCAAATTCTAAGCTAACTTTGTCGTACATTATGATTTCAAAAATTATGGTAAATTTGCAAATTTAGGCGTTCTGAAGAATTGCAAAAAGCGTATAAATAAAAATTAAATTTTGGGAGCGTATGACAAAAAATAGTGTTTGTCACGCGTACCTAAATGAAGTTTTTCAGGACTCATCTGCTATTCCGGACTCGGCTAACGCCTCGTCCGGAAACAGCAATGATTCGTCCTGAAAAACTCCATTTTAGGTACTTGTAACAAAAATAACTATTTTTGGTTTGTTATTGACTTGTGCGTGTTATTCCTATGTTTTTTGCCACTTCATTTTTATCATTGTTAGTACTTTGTTATGTAATTTTTTAATGTTGGCCTGATGGCCCTTAAACACACTCCGAATTTCTCGGACCAGCCCTAAACCTGGATCGAGACCTGGATAAAGTGTGAAATTGGGCTAGGATGAGCTTCAGTAAGCAATACAATATTTTAATTCGGTTAACAGCTGCTCGAAGTGATACCTGCTATAAATTTGGTCTAGTTCAATGCAGCAAAGACCCAAGCAGCCATGTTTACCAAGAGGGTCAATACAGCGGGCCCTGACATCATTATGACAAGATAGATCATTCCTTCATCCTCGTCAATCTGGGTGTCTCGGTCAACAGCAATATGTCCTGGCATGACCACGTTGCTAACATCGTAAAATCAGCCTCCCAGAAGCTTGGTGCGCTATTTGGCAACAAAAAACTGTCTACACCGCAGCAGTTGTTCTTGCTCTACACAGCGCAAATAAGACCGAGCTTATAATATTGCTCACACATTTGGGGTGCCGCACCAAAGCACACCTTAAAGCTGCTGGATTCCATTCAAAAGAGAGCTGTGCGTCTCGTTGGCGACCCGGAGTTGACCCGGAAACTGGATAGTCTGAAACACCGCAGACATGTGGCCGAGATGTCCCTGTTTTACGGATACTTTCACGGCCGATGTTCCCAGGATTTGGCCTGCCTCATCCCGCCCTGGTAGCGCCTGACAGACGGTCACGACAGACGGCAAGAGCGCACCGGTTCGTCGTACAACTGGAAACACTTAGAACATCGCTTTACAAGAACTCCTTTGTCTGCATCACTGTGGAACTCACTCTCAGGACATTTGTTTTCCCTTAATTACAATCTACAACTATTCAAGAACCGTGTCAATCAACATCTTCGCACACACACCACTCGTTGAGCGACATGTGTGTGCCACTGCCATAAAAAAAACATGTCAAGGAATAAGAATTTTGATCTAAAAAATTGTTATATTGAGGCACAAACAAGTATGAAGCTTCAGTGCTGCTAGTGGCACCTTTTGCAATGTATTTCGAAACTGTAATCAAATCTCGAATTCTAATCCTAAAAATTAGGTATCATCATATTATTATTAAGGTAAATATTTACTAAAAAGTAAAAAAAAAATAATAACGAAATACAGAGTATTTCGGACTAAAACTACAACGGGCTAGATAGAGCCTGATATTTTAACCTCAGGAATTTGTGCTAGCGTTTTGTACAGACCTTCTGGAATCTGGAAATGGTGAGAGGGTGGCCTTTAAAGGCCGCGGCACTTAGGCCCCATTGGACCTCTTGTGCGTCCTCCGTAGGTCAACCAATCCATCTAGGCCATCGTCCAGCCTAGTGTTGCAAAAAGGCGGCGATGTTGCCCGAGAACAGCCTCGTTCTAAGAAAAGTCATGGTTGGCCATCGTTCTCCCAAAATGGATTCCCTTAGTTCCGAAACAGCGTCGCAATCACAGAGCAGATGCTCTACTGTTTCGTCTTCCTGTTCACAGCCTCTGCATAGAGGTGTCTCGCATAATCTCATTGTATGGAGATGTTTCCTTAGCTGGTAGTGCCCAGTCAGAATCCATACCATGAGTCGTAGGGTCTTCCTTGACATATCCAGGTATGCTTTTGCTGCAGACTCATTAGGGTAGCTTAATAGCTCCCTGGCCAGTCGACAGTTGGTTGTTTCGTCCCATCTTGCCCTAAAGTCTTCATGGGTGATCTTTTTTATCATATGTATCGTCGACGCAATAGGTAGGTTTGAAGGGCCGCCTCCCATAATGTTTGAACCGGCTGCCTTTCTAGCCAATTTGTGCGCTGATTTGTTCGCAGTCTTCGCACTGTGCCTGTCCTTTAACCCAGCACACAGAAATTCTGTTTTTGCGGGCGGCATCCTCCAGTGCATTATGGCATTCTAGTACTGACCTGTCTGTAAGTTTATAACTTTTCAAGGCCAGTAGTGTTTGTCTACTATCCGTGTAGATTTTTAATAGTCTTGTTCTCAGTATTCCTGCGAATCTCTTTTGCGGCTATGGATATTGCAGCAAGTTCAGACTGAACTATACCTGCGTGTCCCTCCATAGACCATTTAAGTTCAATTCGCAAGCTTCGGGAGTAAATTCCACAGCCTGCTCCTTCCTGGGTTTTTGAGCCATCAACGAAGATGTTAACCGCACCTTCGGTTATAACCGCCTATAGGCTCAATTGGTTTTATTTGTACATCATATAGTCTGTCGAAGACAAACTTGGGAGGTATACTATCTGCACTGGCCTGCAGTAGTGGCAGTCTTTTGACTGCCCCTTCCCACAGGTGGCGTCTAGTCTCTCCACATACTATGCTGGGTTGCACACCAACGACTTTGAGCCTTAGCAATGCAGTCAGAGCCACCTCCCTTAGATAAATATCTAGGGGAGGCAGGCACAACATTACTTTCATGGTTCTGGTTGGGGTTGTTCTCATAGCTCCCGTTACAGTTAGGCAGGCAGTTCTCTGTACCTGACTGAGCTTAAGCATTGCCGTTTTTTGTTGGCTCTTGGGCCACCAAACTACCGCTCCATAGGCAATCATAGGTCTTATGGTGGCAGTATAGATCCACATTACGAACTTGGGTTTCATCCCCTAGGTTTTACCCACGGTCCTACGGCACTGTTCTTGAGAGATGTATGCCTTCTTTAGTCTTCGTTCTAAGTGAAGATTCCAGGTTAATTTAGCATCGAAGGTGACTCCATGGTATTTTACCTCAGATGCAAAATTTAGTTGTGTGTTTAGGAGGGTCGGAGGCCGTAGTGGCTCCGTCCTCCTTTTTCTGGTGAAGAGCACCATCTCCGTCTTCCGAGGGTTTACAGACAGGGAGTGCTCCCTGCACCACTTTTCGACTAAGCGAAGGGCACTCTGCATTCGTTTGCACAGAACTTTCCTTTGAGCAGTATCGTAAGAACGCCTCCCTGCGGGCAGCCTCTGGCAACGATGCCTCTCACTACACTGTCTTCCACCTTTATTTGCACGCGTCTCTTTGAGAGCATGTTGAAAATCTAGCCACTGACAGCAGGGGATTTTATCAAACGCACCTTCAATATCAATAAATACACCTAAGGTGGACTCATTATTGTCGAGCGATCTCTCTATCTGGCTCACTGCTGAATGCAGGGCCGTGTCGGTCGATCTTCCCGTAGTGTACGCATGTTGGTTGGGATGCAGCGGTCATTTGACCAGTACGCAGTCCCTCAAATATCGCTCACACAGCCTGTCTAGAGTTTTTAGCATAAAGGATGTTAGGCTGATTGGTCGGTAGGCTTTGGGGACATTGTAATCCATCCTTCCTGCTTTTGGTATGAACACCACTCTTAGGTAGGGGTGTAGCGCAGCGCTAGGCATGCCCAGAACATCTTTACCAAGTACGGCAGTAACTCGTCCAAGCCCCACTGTAGTAGAGCTGGACGGATGCCATCAATACCTGGCGATTTGAATGGGTGAGAAGCTTAGTATTGCCCATCGTATTTTGTCGCCACTAACTAAACTGCTGGCCATTTGCTTTCGAGCAACAAAAATTTCGCCTAAATTTAAAACTAAATATTTTCTTAACCAGACATGATATCGATCTCTGGTTTTTAATGGTTAATAGATTTGTCCCTTAAGAGAAAATTTTCAATGTAGGATTTTTTTAAACTGTCAAAAATTTTTATATACAGGGTGTCAAAGAAGGCGATGATTTTTGCTCCAATTTCAATAGCATGTAACTTTCATAATAATTGTTTTAAATTTTGTCACTGTACATCAATTGAATCACTGATCCATAGCAAAGAAAGTGGTCTGTCAAATTTTTGATATCTGCTATATTTTAAGAGATACAAATTTTTTTGTAAAACCTTGCTTTTTTCAACTTTTTGGCAGTTAGACCACACTGTGCGTTGTATCGTGCAAACTTTGTAAGTGATTATTATACCTTACGAGAAGCTTGTTTATGTTCAATAAAAAAATTGTACCTAAATGTTGTGATGTGCAGTGGCGTACTTATAATCACTATATGTCTATGGTTTATGAGTATCTCACAATTTTTCACGATTGTTTTGTATTGGAAAGTACTCGCTCGCAAAATCAAACACATCAAACTAGCGATATTTAATTTTAAGGGTTTTCAAAACAAGTTTAATTTTAGGAATAGTACTGTATTAGAAATAAATAAATAAAACTTTTCCAAAAATTAAATTAAAAAAATTATAATTTTTAAAAAAAATTTTAGACACACTGTAAAATATACATGTAGATACAGTGCAATATTAAAAAATAAAAAATAAGGATAAAACTTGCTTAATCTAGAGGCGAGTACTTTCCAATACAAAACAATCGGGAAAAATTGTGAGATACTCATAAACCATAGTATAAGTGATTATAAGTACGCCACTGCACATCACAACATTTAGGTACAATTTTTTTACTCAACATAAAAAAGCTTTTCGTAAGGTATAATGATAATCATTAATAAAGTTTGCACGATATAACGCACAGTGGGGTCTAGCTACCAAAAAGTTGAAAAAATCAAGGTTTTACAAAAAAAATCAATATCTCTGAAAATATAGCAGATATCAAAAATTTGACAAACCACTTTCTTTGCTATAGACCCGTGAATCAATTGACGTAGAGTAACAACATTTTAAAAAAATATTGTGAAAGTTACATGCTATTGAAGTTGGAGCAAAAATCACCGTCTTCTTTGACACCCTGTATATAATATTTTTTTAATGTTTAAAAAAATCCAACATTGGAAGGTTTTTCCTAAGGGATAAGTCTAATAATCATTAAAAACCGTAGGTCGATATCATGTCTGGTTAAGAAAATATTTAGTTTTAAATTTAGGCAAAATTTTCCTTGCTCGAAAGCAAATGGCCAGCAGTTTATTTGGTTGGCACCTTGCCAGTTCAGATCAGTAGGTTGAAGGTTTGTCTCGTCTGGCCAATTCCTGTCGTCTGTTACCGACGAACCAGGGAAATGGGTCTGCATTTATAAATTTAAAATTTTCCCAAAGTTATGAATATGGAAATATTGCTTCTCATGACATTTTTTAGGCTGTGGTTTTCTGCAGAATCCATCAGACGATTAATCTTAAAGCGACACGGTTTGAAATTTATTATGTTAATTTTTCATAATCTTGTGTTATCTGCTCCTCATTAAACTTCTTTTATTTTACCAATTTACAGAGTGCAGAAGTGCAATTACTTTTTAATAACATTTGAATTATACTCCTGAAAAAAATCGAAATCGAAGATTTCGGTCTTTTCAAAACCACAAAAACTGAACAAAATTTTATCGTTCAATTATTTCCAGAAATGTTCATTATTTAATTGAGTTTTTATCTTCATTAAGAACAGAGATCCCAAATACACATTGTTTATTCGTATAACAAATTCGAGCAGCTTTTGGAAAATACTGGCTCAGACTTATATTATGTTTTTTAGTAGCCAAGTAGAGTAGTTTTAATTTTGTGCTACATTTGTACATATGTATGCAAAAAATATCAAATAGTTAAAACTGTTCTTGATTAGAATCGCGATAAGAATAAAATTTACCAAAATGGAATTATTTTACTAACAAATAAGGAAACTAGCGAATACAATTATTTGCCTATTTAAGTATGAACGCTTTTATGGCTGGAAACACATTATTCAAAGCCTATTTCGTTAAGTTACATCCTAGCGAATTAATCGCGTTTTAAGGGCATAATAAAAAACAGCCGATTAGAGGAAAAATGTACGAGCTAAATTAAATAAGTCAAGGTTATGATTCATTTATGATCACAGGGTTGTCTGTTGGAGCTCTGATAGAATAATAAATACTGCACATCAAAGAAACTGACTTCTTTGCGACTAAACAGCCTTGAAATAATAAATTATTTCTCCTTTAATTGATGAATAATAATTATCATGGATAATTTCAGCTAAATGCTCTCCAGGTCCCAGTTAGGGGAGAAAATTCGAGCTAGACTGAATTTTAAATTTGAACGTAAAGCGGATAAATGTTATCCAACTGATAAATACCAGTATGAGATTTTTAGAACATCTTGAAACTATATTATAATTGGTCGTTCGTAAAGTCTTTGAAGCAGAGTGGTGGAATGCCTTGTGTAATGACATATAAAAGCGAAACCAAGAACACTCCTCAGCAGAGTGTGCACTCGTTTGGCCTTTCAGGCCTCCTATATATACACGACACACTGAGGAATCGGATGTTGAACTGGTCAGTACTAACTCTTCCGCGATACTACACAATCATAGCTTCACCAAAGAGGAGATACTGGCTAAGTTGAGTCCTCTGGACACCGGGAAGGGCCCAGTTTCTACCAAAAAATGTGGAAAGTCCATCGCCGATGTTCTGCGTATTATTTTCCAGAGGTCCATCGATTCTGGTTACTTTCCCAAAGAATGGAAGCAATCGACCACATTTCCCATCTTTAAATCGGGAAATAAGAACGCCATTGAAAACTGTAGAGGCATCTCTTTGCTTTCCAAGATCTTTGAATCTATATTCACCGATGAAATATTATGTTCATTTAAACAACTGATCTGCGAGGAACAACATGGTTTCTTTAAAGGGCGTTCAACAGCCACCAGGGTTACTTGATTGAAAAAATGCACGCTGTTTCTCAGGTGGATGCTATTTATACCGATGTTTCGAAAGCATTTGACAGTGTATCACACAAACTACTATTAAGGAAACTCTGTAGTATGGGAATCGGTGGGAAATATCTGAATTGGATCGAATCATACTTGACTGGGAGAGAGCAGTGTGTCAAGCTAAATGGCTTAGTCTCAGAGCCAATAGATGTTGTTTCGGATGTGCCTCAGAGCTCTCATCTTGGTCCGGTCCTGTTTTTGTTGTTTATTAACGACGTAGTGTCGGTTTTCAAGTCTTGCAAGTGTCTACTTTACGCAGACGACTTAAAGCTGTATGCTGAAATGAATTCATTGGCCGGCTACTACGCAGTCCAGAATGATTTGGCTGTGATGGTGTGAGAGTAATGGGTTGAAACTTAATGTCAGCAAATGCAAAGTTGTGCGCTTCCATCGTCGCAAAGGCATCGTTCTCTTCGATTATGCTATAGGGGAGGAATGTTTGGAGGCTGTGGAAACAATTAGCGACCTGGGCGAGGTGTTTTATAGGGAGATTACATTTAATAACCATATAGAGAATATATCTTTAAAGGGAAATAGAATGCTGGGTTTCTTCAAACGCACATGCAAACATCTGCGGGACATTGGGGCAATAAAATATTTGTTCGTTCTGTCCTCGAGTACAATAGTATAATGTGGTCTCCTTTCCACAGATATTGATGCCGAAATGCTAGAACGTATACAGAACAGATTTTGCAAGTTCGTTCTGTATAAGCACCACATATATCGAATTCGACATTTGTTGGTGGGTCTGAGATCCTTGGAGGAACGCAGGAAGTGTGCTATGGCTCTATTCCTTTATAAACTAATCAATGAACTGTTCACAGTAATGATAGTCAGGATACGATTTCGTGTGCCACAGAGGGTTCCTAGAAACAGTCAATTGTTTAAAGAAGGACCGGCATTTTACCGACTACGATTTGTTCGTTGGTTCTTTCTTCAGCCTCAGTACAAATATTTCAAGCGATCATTTTTAGAATGGTTTGACCGTGTGATGGGTGGATTGGTTTCGAGTTTGCACATTTTGCACCTCCAAATGTCGTATAGTGTGGTCAGAGTGTGTTTTTGAAATGTAAGTGTTTTTAAAAAGTTTAAATCTGTTTTCTGTTCATTGTAATAATGTTGTTCTATGTATTCTACGACAAACTCTAATTTGTTAGTGTAGGTTTACTTTTAACTTTAACTTTAATGTACAGCGTTTCCCCGGATGGACCTAACTATACTAGTAAACTGTCTTATTTTGCATTTTAGCAAAAAAAAATTATTCTACATAAGAAGTTTTGCTTAGTATGAAAAGTCCATAGCCGTTTTCAAAATTTCGAAATATTATACGGGGTGGTTAAAAAATAAGAAAACGTAGATCCAAGTCAAGAATGAAGTGCATGTTATTTGAAAGATATGGAAAAATCTTATGGGAAAAAGTTGTTTCTTATGTCAACAAAAGCTCCAATATCAAGTTTGGACGTTAAATTTTAAAGTTGATTTTTACCTTCGTTGTGATTACCAAAGTAGAACACAAATTTAACCAAAGTTTATAATTATTTATTGAACCAAAACAAAACACAAATACAAACATTACTCAACATGTTGTCCCCCTACTTCTACACATTTTTCAATGAGCGCTCTAAATTTTCCGTACACCTGATGCAAAGTATGCTCATTTATGTCGGCTACTGCTTCTCTAATTTTTTGTTTTAAAAGATTTTTATTGTCATGTATTTATCCCCATAAATAGAAATCTGACGCGGTAATATCCGGGGAACGTGTAGGCCAGCTAATAGGACCGAGCTGTCCAATCCATTGATTAGGAAAATTCCTATCTAACCACTCTCTAACTCTAATTGCTCTATGCGCAGGACAACCATCCTGTTGAAAATAAAGTGTCCGTCTGTCCTGAATATCTACGTCATTCAGAGCAGGGAGTAGGAAGTTTTCCAACATCTCTAGGTATGTGTTCTGGTTTAGGGTTCCGTCGAAGAAATATGGACCAATCACTTTATTATACATTATTGCGCACCAAACATTGACTTTTTTATATCGTTGACTAGGTATTGGTTATAATTCGAAAATTTGGATTTTCTTCCGACCAATATCTACAGTTTTGACTGCTTACAACTCCATTCGTGGTGAATGTTGCTTCGTCGGTAAAAATATCTCTCCATCATAATTCGTTCTCCCATCAACAAACAAAATTCTAAACGAAGCCCATCATCTCCTGCTTCAAGTTTATGAACTCTAACCGGTTTGTATGGATAAACTTTATTTTCTGATAGAATTCTCTGAAGTGGCTTTTACTAATGGATAGATCCTGCGCTCTTTTTCTTAGCGATTTCTTGGGGAAGTTTCTTACCGAATCAAAAGCAATCAATGTAGCGGCATCATTTTCATCATGACTGCTTTTTTTCTTCTTCAAATCTGCTACAGCGCCAGTTCTATTAAACTTTCTAACTAACTCCCGAAGATAGTTTACAGAAACGTATACCCCCGGATATTTCCTATTAAAAAGATCAATAATTGCAAAACGATATGATCTTTTCCCTATACCACAACATTTAACTAAGTAAATTCTTCCTCTAGGGTCAACATTATTCAAAAGTTTGTGACACTGACAAGCTTTGTTAACTTTAATAAGTACCTGAAACCTAGTTTGAAAGTCAGCTGACTTTATTGTTATTATGAATAACTTCATTATTTACGTCTCATCGCTATCAAGTTAAATTAGCGTTCAGTAATGAAGTAAAAATCAACTTTAAAATTTAACGTTCAAACTTGATATTGGAGCTTTTGTTGACATAAGAAACAACTTTTTCCCATAAGATTTTTACATATTTTTCAAATAACATACACTTCATTCTTGACTTGGATCTACGTATTCTTATTTTTTAACCACCTTGTATAATATTTCGAAATTTTGAAGACGGCTATGGACTTTTCAGACTAAGCAAAACTTCTTATGAAGAATAACTTTTTCTGCTAAAATGCAAAATAAGACAGTTTACTAGTATAGTTAGGTCCATCCGGGGACACACTGTATATATAAATTGGAATGAAATAATTCTATAATCTACATGAATGAATGAATAAATAAATAATGAAGCTAACAAAAACAGGTGAAATTAATGTGACTATGAGTGATCTCAGTCAGTGTAGATCTTCGTGGGATCATATAATTATTATAAACGTTCTGTTTATGTTTTTGAATCGTTAAATGTCAACTAGACCCTGTCGTTGTGAAGTAAGTTTAAACTTATCGAGGAGAGGAGATATCTTCGAATTAGTCATAATAATGTTGTCTCATTAATGAAGACGAATTAAAAAAAACTTTAAGAAAAAAACAAAAGTACTTACTGATGGATGGATTCAAGCATACCAAGGGAATTCTATGGGATGAGAATGTATACAACTATACCTCGCATTAAACGAAAATGTAGGTAAGTCGTAGAAAATATAATTATGTACCTGGCGATTGGCTTTTCTATATAAAAAAAAAAACAAAATTACCTAAAAAGGGATTTTTTTAGATTTTCTCTTAAAAGTCCATAATGCGACATTTTTGGAACAAAGAAACATTTAGGGAGATTTTCTGCTTTAAATTTCCTACTGAACTGTCGTTTGAGTTTTTCGATCCTCGCTACTTTTTCGGCACTAGAACAAGCAAAAGTGACCCCCAAAGGCGTACAAAAAACAATAGACATTCATAAATTACCAAATGTTTACATGCCAACATTATAAATATTAACGTGAATAGGCGACAAAGTAATGAATGAAAATAATGAAGATGGCGGGCGGCCGAAGCGCGTCCAACATTTCATTCATATACGGCCACAACGACGCGCCTGCGTTATGTTTCTCCCGGCGGCGCACCATAGGCGTACCATTGTAGGGAACACCTGTTTAAAGTCAGGTTGAAATAAGTCTGCAAGCAGAAAATAATAAGCCATTACAAAAATGAAAATGACTAGACATAAAAGAATGCACATCACATAACTAAGAAAATTAATTCTAAGTTACAGTGGGAAAAAACCAATTTACGTTTAATTGATAATTGATTAGAGGATTGATTATAGGGTGTCGCTAACCGCAGTGCTGGTCTATTTGGAAATAATACTAATTATATATAGAAACAGAGGAAAAAGAAATTTCATTAAATGCGAGATAAAGTTAATTTTGTGTTCATACTTCGTATTCTGTTTTGACTCAGTGCCTGAGTTCTTTGGGTTATCATAACTAAAGATACTCGATAACTAAGTTACTTCCACCATAGGTAACGTTAAATTGAACTATCTTAAGTACTTCTGAACCCAAACTTTTAGATTGCCTTAATAAGATAATTACTATGTTATCTACTTATCTAGGTTATTTTTCCCGTCGGGCAGTAAATACATCTACTTTAGATACTTTCCTAAATTTGTAGCTTCTTATTTTTAAAAGTACCTAAATTATTCTCACAGAGTCTTATTTTTTTTATGTATGTTAGGTACTCTTGGAATGTTCTAAAACACTTCTGCAGTAACTAAAGACACTTGATAACAAAGTTACTTCTTCCTTAAAGCAAGAAGTAACTATATCTCAGATGCTTTGGTATATTAGTTCGTAATGCTAATTTTAAATGATTAGTTCTTTATTTTGAGAAGTAACTAAATTACTTTTGGTGTGGCTTGAATTTTTTTGAGTTATCATAAGTAGTTTTCGAGTATTTTAAAATAATTCTGCAGTAACTAAGGACACTCGATAATTAAATTACTTAATTAATTAACTATCTTAAGTACTTTTGGAGTATCTTAAAAACTTTTGGATTGCGCTGATATATATTTTCGCAGCAACTAAAGATACTTACTAGATTATCTACTTGTCTAGATTACTTTTTCCATTAGGCAAAAATGACCATACCTTTGATACTTTCGTAGCACTACTGATTTTTAATAGCAACTAAATTACTCTTACAGTTCCTTAAGCTTTTAGGTATCTTAGGTACTTTGGAAGAATTTTAAAATACTTTTGCAGTAACTAAAGAGAGCCAATAACTAAGTTACTTCTACCTTAGGTAGTGCAAAATTTAGTTAACTGTTAGGGCTTTTGGAATATCATAAGTTAATTCTTCATAACAAAGAAATAATGGTAGTTTGTTCTATGGCGTTAAAACATTGATTCAGACCGGCATGATGTCCTGATAAGCTAGACATTTTGTTTTGTCTTTTTTGCTTACCCTTTCAGAAGCCTTGATCAGGTCTCTGAAGCATACATATATTAGATTCCCATATTCCAAAGATTCTGCTTCTAAATTATTGAGTATAAATAAAGATTGCATCAGTTGTATGTACTTCTATTTTTTCCAAACCCTCGCAGCTGTCCCCTGTGTTTCTTATAGGACTGTCAGGAATATGTAGATAATATAGCCGTTTTCCATTTCTTTAATGCTATTAAGTTTAGAAAAGTTCATAGTTAGAGTTAATTTAATCGTATTTATCTATTTATCGTATTTACGTTTTGATGATTCTCGATTTTTTAATTTTATATTTCCTGTTAATAATTGAAAATATTCTTCCTGCAGCATTATTCTCTTAAAGCTATCTTTTCAAAAGTGTCCTATTTCCTTTCTTCAGCTTTTATATGTTGTTGTATGCGATTTGTGTGTCACCCAGTATATTAATATGGCTTGAGGTATTTGCCATAATAATGAATATTTTCCATATTAAGTTGTAGAGAAGAAACTCATGAGAAACCTATTAACTACGTGTTTAAATGCAATTAAACTGACTCAGATCTGAATTATTCCCTCTAGGGTTTTAAATAGAAATTAGATCTGCTTTCTGACTTCCTTATGATTGCTTTCATCAAGAATGCAAAAAGCCAATCAGTAAAATTGCTCGAATATCGTTTGCCTTAATGGCTTGCAGCAATTGAGAGCACTTGATATTAACTATCTCGAATTAAATAGGTGTAAAAATGCAAACGATAATGGTAAACACACTAGAGAAGCCGTAGATTAAATTAATCTGCTCTTAATGCATAAGTTGTTCGTTGCAGGAATTTGTTTAATTAAGAGTCTTATTTTGGGAAATTTGGTTTTCTGTTCATTGTATGGATTATCCTTTCAAGGAACATAGCGGTTCAGTTAATAGTGGTTTGCGTAGCATAAGATATAAAATATTGATTAAAGAAATCAAATTTTAATTTATTCAAACCCAACTTCACTCCAAAATAATATTTTTGGAAATGATAAAACGGCAATTAGACTATATTATATATGTAAATTGTTAGTAGATTTTACAGGATGACGTACTGTATTTAATTAAGTTGCTTTACTTTACTTCACATGTGCTTTATTATCCATGACATTGACGAAGCGATTCCTACGACTAAAGCACTAACAAGGAAAAATATATTTAAATATTCTTAAAAATTCGAGTTAAATTATTGGAAAAATAAAGAAACATTTCAGGTATGATTGCACATATAATTATTTAACTAAGCCCTAAGGCTGAGTCCAGTCGTAACTATGGTTTAACATGACTTACATCAGCAAAAGTAACATAAGTGAAAATTAAAAAAAAAATGATATTGAAATTAATGTTATATTGAAAAAGGGAAAATGTTAAAGAATATACATAAAAACTAACAGATTCCAACAAAACAAACTGAATTAGAACAGTCAGAAAATGATAACATACGTGATTGCTGATTAGAGCTAAATTTCATCCAGCAGTCTGCTATCGTACCATTTTACTAGTTGAATTGTTTCGAATTCGCCATTCTATCAAAAACGAAATTTTTCGGCCTTTAAATTTGTATTAAATTTCAAAATATAGGAGTGATAACGTCATATAGCCACTGTACATCGTATAGAAATACTTTTCCATTAATTACGGTGAACATCCAGCAATTTTCATTCCGGTCTCGTTGTAGCAACCATCTTTCTTTCTCATCATTATCTTTTATTTCATTGTCTTCCGGAAAAGGCAAAGAGGGCTACATTATTTATGCTTACTTTATGTAAAAGTATAAACCTTTCGTATTAAAGACGTTTCAAAAGCTCGAACTAGAATTTTGTTTTGACGACTACTTGTCAATAACGTGACCTTATTTAATATTTTTGGGATAATTAGACCTTGTTGATTATAATAATAGACGGTTTGTTGCACTATTCATTTCTTCCTTAAGTTTGTTTGCATTTTCGACTTTCCTGAAAAGAACGAGGTTGTTTAAAGTGTAAAAAGGGATAAAAACGACAACCAAAACAAACGTACAATATGTCTGTTTAGAACAGTTAACGTTACCTTGCTTTAATCGTTACTGCCTAGCGGAAGTTAATTATGACCATATACCATCATTAATCCGATATTAGTTCGGTTTTCGTGTAAGAATAATTATTCTTTAATTTCTTTTATCTCTGACATTTCAGAATCGTGTCGAATGACGTTTCGATTTCATATTTTGTCTTGCGTGTGTCGTCAGTAAGCCTCGTGCCATGTATTGCGCAATGATAAACTAGAAATGAGTACTCTGATCAGTATGTTACGATTATTTACTTTTGAGACTGCTGAGTATGTGCTAATATTTAAGATTCCGGGTGCGGTATATGGCATGTATGTCGGTGTCACAGTACAACGTGGTTGGATAGAGAAAACTCACAAACGTGAGTGAATTGGGATCTTTGAGTTGTTCTAAAGAACAGAATGTCCGGAAAACACGAACTGGATTTTTTAGAATGTAGCTAGTGGTTGTTTGACATGTAGCCTGTTGGATTGAGTTATTACATTTTGGAACGGAATTTCCGTGGAATTTGCGTATAGCCTTATCTTCATCCTCTCGTTCAGGGCAAAATCAAACGGGTTCACTCTTCGAAAGTCGGCCATATTGATAGACAAATTAGTGAGGTGTCACGATAGAAGGTTTTTTTTTATTCTTTTTTTGGGATCTTCTACTAGACCCATCTTGGGGTCTCAAGCAATATATTTTCCTTACCTTCGGTGTATTGTTCGTTTGGTGCCTGGACTCACTCCGTAACTCGGAGTTACCCTGTTTTTGTCAGGTGAGTTGCTTTTGGCTATTTTTAGTGTCGCCATTTTGATATTTCGTCCCCACGCGGACGTTTTCTATTTTTTTTTTCTAATTTCCAATGGACAGGTTCTGTCTTATCAACCCATTAAGCTGTTTCGGCGTTGCTAGATTTGAAAAATCCCTTAACAGGTAAAATATTGATTTTTTCTTTGGTTTTTTTTATATATTTTTTGTGTGCTAGTTCTTCTTTACCTTTGGATTTTAAGCAAGTATCTTGAATATGTCGATGTTTCTCAGGTTTTTTTTTATTGCGTGAAGAGTCGCCTTTCAATCTTGGAAGTTTTTTTTTTACTAAAAGCTATTTGACCTAGGAGCTCGTGTCTGTCCATAAAGATTCCTTCTAGTCGGAGTCCGTTGTGTTCAACCTATCTATTAGTGTTCTTATAAACCCATAGAAATGTGCCTAGATACTCGTCTAGTCATCTATATGTTAATATTACAACGCCTAACCCATGGATCCATTAAACAAATAAGAACGGCATTTACCTGACATTTATTTGTTATATAACAATTTTTAAAAAATTTGTATTAATAGCAAATTGGGCGTCACTAAAAGTGCAACTAAATGTCACTTACCGTCGTTCGCTTCTTATTGTTTGCTGCTAAATATCGATAGATGTACGTATCAATATCTTATACGTCATAAAACCAGTAATTAATAATACTTACAAAATTCTACATTTAAAAAAAAATTATTCATTAGATGTATATGTAAATAATCAGAATACATTTCTTGGTATTATGATGATATTACATACCGACAAATAAAAATTATTATGATATTTTAATTCTTCATTTCCTCGTGTGCCTTCTTTCATTAGGGTCGATTCACGGACCTGATGTACTTACGCTTTACACCACGCCACATAATAATAATATTAATAAAAACTCTTCTGTCAAAAACGTATCAAAATCTGTAACAATGTTACCATTTCTTTTATTATGATGACCGGTAATGCTGCTTCCATGATGTATAAATCAAATGATATCTGGAGTGTTTGGTGTCAAGTTAAACCTACAGGAGCGCCGTTTATCAGCACTGCCAGGCAGCGGTTGGCCGACGAGAGTACAAAAGGGCACCATTCCTCAATAATCCTTCTCTCTCATGTTATCTTTTTTGAAGAAAAAGAAGGAATTTAAGTATTAATTGGAGATAGCGTCTCATCACACATATCCGTCAATGTTATTCAAGCCTGTAATCAAAATATCATCAGATTTGTCTGAGTGGGTATTGGTCTCAACCGCACTACGCCACATTCTTTAAGTAACTAAAATCTGCTTGGAGGAAAATTTAGGAGAATACAAAAAAATCTCCGATGGAAATAAACAAGATGTTATTGGACAAACAACATTTTCTCACCTTTTTAGAAAAACTAATGGATACAATCGAGCCGAATCAAGCTTCCAATTTACAATCTGGATTTCGTAAAAGTGGTATTTACCCGGTTGTTTTTGAGGAGCTTTTAAAGACCTTCAAGATATGATACGGAACCTTTCCTTGGGGACAGTTTTAAAGGATTCTGAAATGCAAATGTTTTGGGGCCTCGGAGTTGGACGCAGCGAAAAAGAAAATTGAATGTTGCTCCAGGTCAAAGTTTCAGTTTTAACGGTGTGGAAAACAATATGCGGAGAGAAGATTCTGTTGAATGCACATCTGATGGAACAAAATCTAGAAAGAAGAAGACGAAAATGTCGAAAAAGAAACAGTGTGATGCTATCGATAATGAAGAAGAAACGGATTATTTTCCTAATGATGATTCGCTAAGCCTGGAACCAGAAAGCTTCAACGATAGAGAAGATGTTTACAATAATGGCTCAAGTAATTCATCCAAAGAGAGTCCTTTGAACTCAGTACTCTTAAAAAAAGAAGTCGGCAATTACGTCATTTTCGCTTACAAAAGTGAAATATTTCCAGGAGTTATCCATGGAGTAAATGAAGCAGGTGCAATCATTCGAGCATTGAAAAAAGCGAAAAAGATGTGGAAGTGACCATCAGATAAAGAACAAGATGAGTGGGGTGATGTAATTTTTCAGATTAATGACCCCAAGAAAATCATTAAAACTCTTGACATTTTAGTGTTCCCGAACTCTCATACGTATATTTGTAATTAGCTTTTCATTTAAAATTTAAATTACACATCCAGGAAAGTTTTTTTTTGTAAATTGCTTCATATTGGGTCAAAAATGGCCAAAAGTAAGTAAAACGTTGTATGTGAATGGATAATTAAAGCTAATAGGCAACTGAAGCTGAAGCTATGCTAAGTTATTTTGCAAGTATTTTCACCCCAAAGTAACTTTACACAATTTTTGGAAAAACATTCAAACTATATGGAAATAAAAACTAACCAGTTTTGAAGCTTACATTCCTACAAAGTGATTGACGTGATCGATCTACGTCAAGTGAGAAGAGATGATGAAGTAAGCACTTTAGTCAAAAGCAATAACAACGGCTGCTGGGTAAAGACCTAATGAGAAAACAATAACAATATCTATTGGTCAAAAACTTACCCGATTACTAAGGTGCGCATGTGCTTTCGATTGAGGTACATTTTTGAATTGTTTATAGATATTTAGTCATTATTTTATAATATAGTTTTCTTAAGAATGGTGTTGTGTTTTATTTATGGTTTAGCACTTAAGCACACTCAGAGTTTACACGCACTCTAACTACTTAAGAGATTCTACTATGAAAATTATCATTCCTAGAACTTTGACGAATTTATCGTAAATTCAACTTTTACTACTGTAGGTGGGTAACCCCCAAGCCCACGCACATGTGTGCTACAAAAATCAGGTTTGGGTAGGGATAAGGTTGCAGGTTAGGATCTCACGTGCTGCAGGTGGTGAGAAACAAAGTCTGCCGAACTGATGGCCCACTAGCGTATTTATTTAATAAACTGAGCTGATCGTTGCACGTTTAAGGTTTATAATGGCTTGCGCTGACTGCTAGCGTTGTTTATAATTTTTTCTTAATGTTGACGTAATATTTTTTAATTTCAAACTAAGGAGTGTGATGTTTATTTCGTACTTTATGCATTTAGTAGTTCACAATAGTTTTTCCCAACTTTGCGTCGCTGATTTGTTGAACCTGATAACACATTTAGGCATCTTAGATATATAATCTTACAGCTTTAATACAATAAATATGTTTGTATATGCGCAGTGAAAAATAAATAGAAAATCATTGTACATAATAATATGTATTAATTGGTGTGTTATAATTTTAACCAAATTTTCTTAAATGGTCATATAATTTTGTAGTACATATTTTTAATTTTTGAATCAGTTGACATTATTTCTTCTGTTGCTTTTTCCTGACTTTATGCGATATCTGTATTTGCCTATGTTTTATTTTTTTTCGTTGTTGTCCATATTAATTATATTTTATTATTCCAGGCAAAAACAGAAGAACACCTAGAAAAGGAGAAACAATGGCTAGATGCGGAACGAGTGTGGTTAATGCACAGAGGCGGTTTCGCCGCTGCCAGAAAAGAAGACGGGCCAAATTCGGAGCCCGGAAAAATTACAATAAGACTGGAACAGTCTGGAGACGTTCTAATGGTGGACGAGGACGATATAGAAAAGGTGGGTAAAAACGGACCTGTTTCATTATATCTCAATTATTAATAACGCGATATTTATTTAATCATTGTGGCTTCTTGTTTAGATTTGACTTAGTTTGGTTTAATAATATTTTGAGAATGGGGAATTGCAACCTTTTTAATCAAGGAACCACCTTTGTAACGGATATAGCAATGGAGTAAAAATGCGGTGCTCTGATTGGTGGGTTCAAGATTAAAGCGTTAAAGTAAACGCCACTTTCACTATGGTCCAGTGAATTTATTTCAACAGGTCTGGCTGTCTAGTGGTCAGACCCTGTGCTTGCCATACGGGCGGCTCGGGTTCGGTTCCCGTCGGTGGTAAGACATGTTTTTTTTTTAAGTTAAGTTTGTTTCTTTTCTTAAATTTGGGTTAGTTTTGCTTGGTTGCGCCCCGAAGCCAGGGTAAGGCCATGCGTGAAAAGTTAAACCTCAACCAATCAGAACCGGCTAATATAGCATAATTGCGTAGGTCTCTAAAGAATCTTACTATGCGCCCCGGTACAGGCTTGTTTGTTCAGTAGCGGAGAAAGCTATTATCTATATCTAATGCGTTTAAGTACCAACATATGGGTACTAATTTACATTGTACTTACCTTAATATTTTGGCAACCTTTTGATTTTTTTAGTCTAAACGTGTTAGAATATTTTCTGACTTAGCATTCAGATTGTGGCTAGACAGGAGCCAGGATGCAATCAAGTCGTTAAAACTTGGTTTGTTCGTTTTAGTCATCCTGACTTTTACAGTAATATAATATGGTTGTAAATGGGTTGCTATTGTAGATTGTAAATAGAGATAAAATAAACATTCAAGAAGCTCTTAGGCTTCCCATGTAGTTATTACAATGAGGGGTAAGATGCGCTAGTTTGGGGTACTTAAATTATTTTATGAGTTTTCGATTTTTACTTGTGGCTCATTTATTCTAACTACTAACTTATTATCGGGAATACAATAACATTGAAGCAAACATTTGAGAGGAAAGTAAAGATATAATACATTAAGAAAGAGATATTTTAACCCAAACTACTAACTTATTATGGGGAATACAATAACATTGAAACAAACATTTGAGAGGAAGGTAAAAATATAGTATATTAAGAAAGAGATACTTTTTTTATAAGATTGTTTTAGATTAAATAACTTTTTCATTATTTTTTAATTAAATGATGCCATCATCTAAAACTGACCTTTTACTAAAGCTACTTTTGTTTAATTGAGTCTAACTAAAGTTTGTTGTTTGTATGTAATTAATTGACACTTCAAGACACTAAAGTTGAATATCTTTCTTTCATTATTACAGATTGAAAATATGCGGACATTCAACTTCTATAAATTATTAATATCAAAATGTCCTTTGGGTTTGTATAAATTTATCGTTGCTTCCAATTAATTTATAAATACATTTAATGCTTTCAGCACTGTTGGTTTCCAAACAGATATTAAATACTAAATTTTGAAGTTTATTAAATCGTAGTAAATAATATCTTTAAAGTTTAAGGGAATAAAATGGCGAATTCTATAAAAAAAATGCCAATTATAGATGAAACCATTAATTAATACTATTACGTTTGTCCATTGAATTCTGACAAAAGCACAACTTCTACTATTTTGAAATGATAGTCTCTTTATTCCTTAACACTGTATACAGCTAAACACATTATACTAGTCTTATAACTTTACAACTAATTAATTTTTACAATTCAACATTCAACACTCGCCATTTATATCCAGTGGGGTCGAACATGTATCGGGAATATTTCGGAAGCGACTGCCACGTCTATATTATTCTCGGCCCTGGCCGCACTATACATCGGGAAAATAACAGAGCTGTCAGGAATGTTCTCGGTAGGGGATGATTCATGCGGGAATAGCGGCATGTTAGTTGTATAGGGTAGCCCAAAAACGTACAGATGGTCGCGAGCCGTGACAATACTGTATTTCCTCCAGCTTGAGCTGTATTGGGTTATCTGGGATTCCTTAGAGGAAAAAGCATTTTTAAATAATTATTTAATAACATTGGATTTTAAATGGCTTTACATTTCAGGCAAACCCTCCACAGTTTGATAGAGCAGAAGACTTGGCGGCTTTAAGACATCTAAACGAATCAAGCGTGTTACACACATTGAGACAGAGATACGCTACAAATCTCATTCATACCTATGCTGGATGTGGGACACTTTTAGTGGTAAATCCTATGGCCCCACTAGCAATATACTCTGAAAAGGTAAGACAAATCTTTATAGACAGAAAATAATACTTGAGTGCTCAAATTACATATCTTCAGCTCTGTCTCCACTCCCGAAACATACTACAACAGTAGACTTATGACTGCTTTAATGCAGTTGTTGGCTTCGCAACTTTTGAATCAGCTGAACGATCCAGCTAATATTGTCTTGATTTTGTTCCAGAATATGTCGTACTTAGATATTAGTGTTTCAGTCAAAATTAAAAAGTGCGTTTTTTTCATTAATTTTAAAACGCCCTGTAGATTTTATGAGCCACAAAATTTTTCTTGAACTACCAGTTTCGAATCAAGTAGACTTTTTTCTATATTTTTTGTGCCTTGGTGTTTCCTTCTATCGATATCTTGCTTGGTTTGAGCGCTACAGGTCAATAACACCTCTACAAAGTCGGCTTTGTACAGGCTCCCAATCATGATTATTTCAATATCTGTATATTATACAGAAGTCGTGTCGAGCTTGGAGATCTTGGAAGTAGGTTTGGGCTTGTTCCCGGACGACTAGTCCTCAAGTTTGTCTTTTTCAGGCTTCAACATACTGTAGATCCACTAACTCGGATATCACGTAATTCTATCAAGCGCTGGTTAGCTTTTGTAGCAGAATAAGGGGAACGTCACGATTCAGATTTTTATAGGCGTTCAAGTTTTAATACAAAACAGTAACAGTTAATAGCAAACCCTCGTATAATCGTGATTCAAAAATTAAGCAAATTTGATATAAAGGTACGGTTTTCACTATTTATTAGAAAAGGAGTGACTTTATAAAACCTGAAAACGTGGACTGCTTAACAGAGTCCACGTTTATTTCGGTACTCAAATTCGATTATAAAACAGTAAAAAAACTAAGGCCATTTTTTTAAAATAGCAGATTCTCGTATAACCGTGATTCAAAAATTAACCAAATATCATATCAAACTATACTGTTTATTATTCAATAGAGAAAAAATGACTCTATAAACACTGAAACAGTCTTTCAAATTTTAGTACAAAATAATGATTGTCACCATTTTTTTTGAAATAGTAGACTCTCGTATTCTCGTGATTCAAAATTTGACCAAAAAGCATATGAAACTACAGTTTTCACTGTTCAATAGAAAAATAATGACTCACTCCACACACACATTTTTATGGATTTTCAAATTCTAGTACAAAACAGTAACTGTCACCATTTTTTTTTATAATAGCAAACCCTTCTATAATCGCAATTCAAAAATTAACCAACTGTGATATGAAAGTACGGATTCAAAAATTGTTACCAAAAATCATATCAAACTTCAGTTTTCACTGTTCGATAGAGAAAGAATGACTATGAACGCTGCAATTTTCATAAATCTATAGTCAGTTTAATATTTTTACAGTCTTTCAAATTTTAGTACAAAATAATAATTGTCCCCTTGAAATAGTAGACTCTCGTATTCTTGTGATTCAAAACTTGACCAAAAAGCATATGAAATTACAGTTTTCACTGTCCTATAGAAAAAGAATGACTCTATAAACGCTGAAATTTTCAAA
This sequence comes from Pissodes strobi, assembly GCA_016904865.1. Classification (NCBI taxonomy): domain Eukaryota; kingdom Metazoa; phylum Arthropoda; class Insecta; order Coleoptera; family Curculionidae; genus Pissodes; species Pissodes strobi. The sequence continues at coordinate 24,717 of JAEQML010054038.1, forward strand.
CATCTATAGTAAGTTTCACATTTTTATGGGCATTCAACTTCTAGTACAAAACAGTAACTGTCACCATTTTTTTTATAATAGCAAACCCTCCTATAATCGTGATTCAAAAATTACTCAATTGTGATATGAAAGTACGAAGTCAAAAATTGACCAAAAATCATATCAAACTACAGTTTTCGCTGATCAATAGAGAAAGAATGACTATAAACGCTGAAATTTTCAAAAATCTATAGGTAGTCAGGTTAATATTTTTACGGTGTTTCAAATTTTAGTACAAAATATTAATTGTCCCCATATTCTTTGAAATAGTAGACTCTCATATTCTCCTGATTTAAAAATTATCTAAAAATCATACCAAAGTATAGTTTCCACTGTTCAATAGAGAAATAATTACTCTATAAACGCTAAGATTTTCAAAAATCTATAGTAAGTTTCACATTTTTATGTGTGTTCAAATTTTAGCACAAAACAGTAGCTGTTACTAATTTTTTTAAAATAGCAGGCCTTCGTTTAATCGTGATTCAAAAATTAACCAAATATCATATTAAACAACTGTTTTCACTATCCATAAAGAAAGAATGGCATTTTCAAAAATCTGTAGTAAGTTTCACATAGGCGTTCAATATCTAGTACAAAGACTACAAAGATACAAAAAGCACTATTTTGTTTAAAAGCCTGCAGCTCCCAAACTAAGCAAGATAGGGAAAAGCCCATTTTCCTCGTTAATGGTAGTGGTAGAAAAATTGTACTCGTTATGAAATCCACAGGGTGTTTTAAGATTAATAAAAATATCGCATTTTTTATTTTGACTAATAGACAGTACATTATCAATACATCCTGTATATGTCCTGGAATGCCAAAGGATAGACCTACCAAATTAAAAAAATATTAGTTCGATCGATCAGCTGATTCAAAAGTGATGAAGCCTCCAATTGGATCAAAATTTCAGGGGAGCCACTTTTTGCACGTCAGTATATTATATAAAAGCCTTTAAAAAATTGCAGTTTATCGCTGATATGTCTTTATCAGGTCAATAAATTAAAACGAACGAACTCGGTCGATATTAAAGCGTTTTCTGTATTCTTTTTAATTTATTTTACTGATGACATAGTATTTCCAGAATTCAAATGAATATTCTTAATTTAAAAATTACCAAAAAATAACCATAAATTACGTGCTCTAAACAGCACGAGAACTTTCCTGGTTCGTTTAGCTAGCATTTAAAACTACGGACTGATCAATAGGTCGAGTCTATAAATCATTGAAAACGTTTAAGGTGGTCTCAGTACAATTTTATGAAGACTATTTACAGGACCAACGAGACCACGAATTATTTCCTGAAAGTCTTTAGAAGCATGTAATTTTCAAAATCATTACATGAAACGTTATATTCTGCCACCATCACGACTTATATATACAGGTCTTACCAGTGGCGGAACTACCATACGTCCAAGTAAGGAGCAAAGCCAAATTAATGTTACAACGAACTAAAAACGTTTTAAGGAGTGTAGTGTGGATGGGCCCAGTTGGTGCATTTGAACTTTGAATATTAAATCGTCTTCGATAGATATTCAAAGAAAACTTAAAAAAAAAACATTTATACCTCCGCCCTTGCCTCCGCCATCTTTTACATTTACAAAATCCGTCGAAAAAACATTTGGCTTTTACGTTTTTCCTTAATATCTTTAAGACCGATTTAGATGTTTTTTGAATTTTAGGAGGTGGTACTAACTAGGCATAAAAGCAATTTTTCTTCAAGAGAAAAAAATAATTTGCTTCCACCAGTGGCGACTGCACTGACATGCCCTTATATATTTTAAACGTAAAAAATAAGGCTAAGGCTTTTTCTAAAAAAAGATGTTTTCTCTTAGTTGGTATCTAAAAAACTGTTAAAATTATCTAAATCGGTGTCATAGATATTAAAGAAAAAAAGTTTTTTACAATTTTCAACACTTATCTCAAAAAATAAACAGTTGCGGACCTGCGTTAATATGAATTTTTCATCTAAATTCATCCAAATATTAATTAAGCATTAGCACTCAATTCTCCAACACCCTGTAGGGCTTGTATTTGTGAAATAACGTTTGAAATTTTCATAAAGAATATTTTCATTATGAGACATCAACTTCTTCTTCTTCTGTTATATTTCTTTTCTCAAATAATAAATGTTTACCTATAGTAATTAATAAGCATATTAATATTTTTATAATTATGCAAAAGTATCTATTTCATTTGCCTTTTGGATTATATTATACCATTCGTTTATTTGCAGGTCGTGGCCCTTTTCAAGGGCTGCAAATCAGAAGACATGCCTCCGCATATATATTCTATGGCTCAATCGGCATACCATAATATGGTATCTAGTCGCAGAGACCAATCGTTAGTCTTCCTCGGACGGTCCGGATCTGGAAAAACCTCCAACTTCCGGCATTGCGTCCAGTATCTAGTCACTGCCGCAGGTACTGTTAACAACGTGCTCACCTTAGAAAAACTCACTGCTATGTGGACAGTACTAGAAAGTTTCGGCAACTGTAAAACCGCCATGAACACCAACGCTACCAGATTCACCCAGATTTTCAGTGTGGACTTCGATCAGAGCAGTGCTATATCGTCTGCGAGTATACAGATTCTACTCCTGGATAAGAGCCGTATCGCGAAGAAAGTCGAGGGAGAAACGACTTTCCACATCATGCACAGGCTGCTCTGTGGTATCGAAGGAACTCTGCGAAAAGAACTGTTTCTTGATAGTTTGTCAGGAAATGAAAATAATTTGTTGATGCATTTGTTGCAACGGCATGAAGACAAGCAGAGAGCCCAGCAAGAATTCATCAAGACTTGTCTGGCATTGAGCGCTTTGGGAATTACAGATGGTGAACAGAAAGTTATTTTTTCTGTTTTAGCGGCAATATTTCATCTGGGATGTGCAGGTGCTGTTAAAGGTAAATAATCAATGATAGAAATTACTTGTGAGATTAGTTTTGACGTCGGCACGTTCTAAAAGTGGCATTAACATCACTTTTAACTTGATTAGGATGCTCTATATTGTCCAAAGATGTATATGTATGTTGTTGATTAGCAGATGTTTGTATTATTTTAGCTGGAAACAGCAATCGGTACCAGTTCAGCCATCCACAAAGCGCTCAGCGAGCAGCCTCACTTTTAGGAACAACAGTTGAAGAGCTGTCTAGGGTTATATTTGGCCTGGCTTCTGGAGGAATGGTAAGATTTGAATAATTTTTATCTCGAATTTTTAATAGCAAAATGATGTTTCTTACAGAATAAATTGGCTTCACGTGTTGGGGCTTATAAACATTTGATGGAAGTGTAGGGTTTCCACATTCCAATAAAGAGTCAGAATTGCGAGACATGTGCGCACGCGTGTTCCAGATGTACCTTACTCGGGAATAATAACTTCAAAGTCACCTCGAAATACAATAAAATACAATACAAAATGCCTTTATTTATATTTCATAATACAAAAGATAAAGATACATTACAGGAAGGGTGGCGGTATCCAACATAGTTGCTCATTACAACCACCCTGGATTAATATGATTTATCTATTATTTAGATAACTCACAACAATACACGTAAGAAACCTATTAACTAAAATGGTACCTAAGAAGAAAAGAAAAATAATTACATAGATACTTTTTCATATAAAAATAAAAGACCTTCACAATAGTGCCAATGCCAAGGATATATTTTTTAACTTGCGTCCAAAGGAAAAATAATTAGCGGAGTTCACGACCTCAGGCGGCAAAGAAATAGTCACAGCATTATGAAAGAATTTTTTAAAAAGGTTGTGTTGTGTCTTGGGATCAGAAGAGCTCTCGGTGTCTCGTATCACGATTGTGAACATCAGAACCTCTGATCAGCAACTCATGCAGGTACTCTGGAGTTCCATTTCTACGTGTTCTATAAACCAGACTTCCAGGCAGAACTCAAATCGCTCTCCGATGTTTAACAATCCGGAACTAGATAGACTCCGAGAAACGTGATCAAATTTCCGCAGGTTGTAAGAAAATCTTAGGCAGGCATTCTGAACCTTCTGAAGGCTAACCTTATCTCGCTTCAGCAATGCTGGCCAAAAGACCACATTATGACAGACTCGACAAAACCAGAGAGTCGACCAACCTAAGCCTCAACTCGGTAGATAATGATTCCCTATGAAGATGGTAAAAGTTTAAGTTTAAAAAATGATTTTCTGATTAGACTTTTGACATGGGAGTTAAATATCAAATCAGCATCGCAACACAAACCAAGATTATTCACTGTTTCAGCGGGGATCAAAAGCTTATCAGTGACTTAGATTTCAAAATTGGGATTATTAGAAACAGGTAGCCCATCTTTTCCAAATATCATTAGCTGAGTCTTTAATGCATTTCAGAAGAAGTTATGAGCATTTGACACCACCGCCAGAGTCTCAAGATCCTGATTAATCCTCCTAGCTGCTAAGCCCAGATCAGATGAAGCCCAATCAAACACACTATGGGCTTCCAATGTTTTAAAAATCGAGGTGCTCGTCCCCTAAGTGCGTTTCTAGTTTTCAATACAATTAACGTATCTGAAATTTAAATTTTTTTGTTGAATTCTCGTGACGTCATTCATCCATTCAACTGTATTAAACAAAGTATCATTTAAATCAAAGTTTGAAAGTCGGATCCGCGCCGATGCAGCACTGATGCACTGAGCTTAGGCGCAATCAGCGCATTTGTCGAAATCACTCGAAATAGATTGCGTCGCGGTAAGCTGCCTGAGCGTTGGCCATTGTCATTGTTGAGCAAACTGCTAACATTTGTTTATGAAATTCAGCGTTACTCTCCTGCTGCCATTTCCATATTTGCAAAATTTGACTGTTCATACCATCCTGTGCTCAGTCTTGGCCCATTCGCTCCTATTGCCACTATCATCTCCTGCGCGATCTCGACTATCTGCTATCTTTTCTTAACCTAAAAAGTTACTTTTTGTACACTCTTTGGGTCCTTTCTCGATGACATCACAACTAGGAGATATCAGACTTCTATTGCTGACTTTCTGTAATGTTACTTTAATAAAACTAGAAATAACACAGAAATTAGATCCAGGCACAACGAAATGCGTCAGATATCAAATCTCACTGCTTTATCAAAAAATGCCAACGTTGACAAATTCCTGATCTTATAATATTCACAGTCTAGATTCTGACGTGACTGAGTCCAGATGGGTCTTTCCACTCACATCTGTGATTTCCACTAGACCAGAGGCTCGATCCTTTTCATGAAATCGATTAGCTTTCTTGGGTGAATAGTTTTCAAATCTGTAAGTTTCATTTGAGAATTTCCAAGCACTGTTTGTCTGGTTCTTTCCATTGCTGAACAGTGGCTAAAAACATGCTCCATTGTTTCGTCGTCCTCCAAGCATTCCGTTTCTTCAGAGAGCCCTATCTTGTTCATGTGGCTTCTTAGTCGACAATGGCCAGTGTACATGCTAACTACAGCATGTACCTGCTATCGGCTAAGTTGAAGTAGTTGTCTAGTTCTCACTCCTGATGGCGGATTCGCTGTCATCTTTGAACGAGTTAGGCCCGATAATTATCTCCATTTGTCTACAAATTACTGTTGTAAGAGTGAGAGGGCTTCTTTAACTGTGTTGTAAGCTAGTCCCAGTACTGCTTCTGGTTCTATGAAGGCCATTCCGGCCGCCTGCTTCGTAAGAGCATCAGCTCCTTCGTTGCATTCCTGTCCAGGTATCCAGATCAGTGCAAGTTTATTTTCTCTACCTAGTTTGGTGAGTGGTTCCTGGCACTTCCATACCGCATTGAATGTACAACGGCTAGATTCAAGAGCTTTCAAAGCCGCTTGACTGTTTGAGAATATTTTGATTGACTTTCCTTTCCAGTTTCTATCGATGAGCCACTGTGCAGTAATATCAATGGTTTGAACTTCAGTCTGAAAAATACTTGCATGTTTCACTAGGGATCACTTAAGCTGAATCTTACCATTTTTATTCCATGTAGGCATCCTTGATCCTGGAGCCGTCAATGAACCAACTATTCTCAGATGTTACGAGTTTCTTGCTCATTGCAATAATTAGCTTTGGTAGGCATAACCTCTGACAGTAGACCCAACACACTGTCCCGCTCATTAGTGTTTTACAGCTTGTTGGGCACCATGATGATCGCAGCCCATCGTAGCCCATCTGGCCTTTCTCTCCAGTACTATTTGGAGAGGTGGCAAATTTAGAATACACTCAAGCGCTGCCGTGGATGTAGTGCCGAGGGCGGCACTAATTGCCAGACGCTTGTCTTTACGAGGTAGATAATTTGATTCTCCCGGAGCTTTGTAAGCTCTTAGAGTACCAAACTACTATTGCATATGTTATCATTGGTCTAATGACCGCAATATAAAGCCAGTGCATTTGTTTGGGATGTATGCCCCATGTTTTGCCTTTAATGCTCCTGCAGGTCCATAGTGCCAGCTTCGCTTTTGCGACAATTTTAACCAGATGCGCATATCAGTTAAGTGTTTTATCTAGGATAATCCTAGATACTTGACTGTGTCCGCAAATGGAATAGTTTCTCCTTTGAATGAAGAGGTGGTCTTAGGTTTTTCAGCCTTTTCTTCCTTGTGAACGTTACTATGACTGTTTTTGTGCGGGTTCACAGATAGTTTTTCCCTTTCACACCAGTCATAGACCACGGTCAGCATCTCTTGAAGATCCTCTGACATAGATCATCCGCGTATGCCTGCTCCTCTATATCCCACAGCGAAAGGAGCGCTAGCAGACCATCAATCAGGAGAGACCATAGAAGGAGCGACAACACCCCACCCTGTGGACACACCCTGACAGCCCTGGATCTGTAGCCCTCCCTCTGTAGGGTTGTTGTCGCTTCACAGAAAAGAAGTTGCAAAAAAAAGGTCTAAACACTCACCTGTTCAAATTAACATTTAAATCCCACAAAGGGCAGTTTCTGGCACCAAACACCAAGTAAAAAATAAGGCACAGATATGGTCTGAAACTTGAAACAAAGGCCAGGCTGGAGAATCCCTCGATAAGGCAAAATCAACAATTGATTCCAGCCGGCCTCCAAAACTGCTAATTTGCACACAGGTTAACTTAAAAGTGACCTGAATCAAAATCGCGAACCCCCCCCGGTACAAAAACCTAACCCCCCCCCCCCCCCCTCACCGCGAAAATCATGACTGGCCAATAGCAATACAGCTTCCGCGTTAGGTTCAGCAATTTGTCTGATCGATTTCCAAAATAAAGAAAAGCGGGATTCGGATGTTCCAGCATTTATTATGGAAAACTACTCGGTGTGGCAAATCGACCAATGAAAACCCTGAACGCGTCAATGTTAAAAACCCAACATATCCAAAATTACGCCTATTTCGGGACTTGAATCAATATTTTATCGCGTCTATCGTCGGCGCGAGACTCAACCCGAATACGGGGGCTTCGCTCTCGACGCAAAAGACAACAAGGACGAGCTTAAAAGTACTTCTCGCTTGGCAAATGCAGTTGCAAAATACCGGCCCGCGACAACACTGCAATTTAACATACTCCTGATCCAGTTCCTCATCTGTGGTTCAACCCGTCTTTGAACTAATACTGTGTATATGGAGTTTGATAATGCATTGTTGAATGCTCCTTCAATGTCTAGGAATACACCCACCACTAGTGTTATGTTCCCGACAAAGTTGTTTAGTACTAGAGCTGTGGATATCCGGCCTGATACTCGTATTGGTGATCATTTAATGGATATTCACCACGTGCACTCGTTCTACTGTGCACGTTCAGTAACTTTGCCATGCATTTCACCAGAAAGGAGGTCAGACTTACTGGTCTCCATGAGTTAGGTGCTGATTCCCTACGCCCTACCTTCGGGATGTACAGCACTCTGAGAAAACTCTTAGTTTTGTAATGGCTACGTTGAATCATTGAGTTATTTATTCAGTATCATTATTAATTCTAAGAAATTTGTAATTTGCTCAACGTTCTTTTTAATCTTTGAATGCACTAAAATATAATTTAAAATTTTCACAGGTTACCCCTAATCAGCCGAGAGCACCCTTTAGAACTCCATCACCGACCGACAAAGGATTAGAAAGAGAAGCTGTCGGCATGGAAGCAATAGAAGGAATTGTTATGGGACTCTACTCAGAAGTGTTTAACTGCGTTGCAAATTTGATAAATAGGTAAGAAGTATATTTGTTTACATTTATGTGAGATTATGGGCAGGTCCTGTGATTCACTGAGACTGCCACAGTGTAGGTATCCAGTATTCACCGACTTTCTCATTTTTGAACGCTTGAATCCCTTGACTATTAAATTAATTTTCTAGACCGTCTCTTTGTGATATCGTAAAAATGGTTAATGGTTGGGGAAAAAATTGTCTAAATAGAACAAAACAAATTTACAAAAAATTGCTTAATTTACCCTTGGCAAATTTATTCTTATTATACAGATTTATCAATACAACTATTGCCAATTAAGAGGTTGTGTTAAATTATTTGCTCATTACGCAACATTACTTCATATTTCACAAAATATATCAAACATAGGTATACTATTTTTACTAGAATGTTTACAAATTGTCAGTTGTGCTCAATACGTTTTCAAAAGACTGAAAACAATACGTTCTCAAGCCCACGTGCATATTTTTTAGAAAATTAGTAATTTTATTTTTACGAATTTCAGGGCAATAACAGCTAATACCCATACTACCGCCTCCCTCCTTCTGATTGACGCGCCAGGTTTTCAAAACCCGGCGACATGTGGCAGACAAACTGGCGCATCATTTGAAGACTTGTGCCATAACTATCTTCAAGAGAGATTGCAGCTTTTGTTCCATCACACCAATTTGGTCGCACCCAAGGACAGGTAAATTAATTTCTTAACTAAATTTATGTAAAAACCAGTTTGGAAGTAAAAGGATTTGGCTTGTATGGCAAACAAACTTCAGTGAGGTGCAGTTGCTTATATACTATTCATTAACTAGTACTGTGGCAGAACTTTGGGTAAGTTATCGCTATGCTGGCTGTAAAGTAAAGCCCTGAATGAAAACTGTAGAGAAATCGAGGAAAAAGCCGGAAACACGAACCACTTAACAAAGTGGTAGAGGAGATCAAAGACAAATTTCTGAAGAATGAAGGAAGACAAAACAAGACGTGGATGACAGAGGAAATACTACAGATGATGGGAGACAGGAGAAAACACCAGAATAACATAACCGCATACAGGGAGATACACCGTGAAATACAAAAAAAGATCAGAGAAGCCAAGCAGAAAGAAATGGAAGAAAAATGCCATGAAATAAAAACACTGCAACAGAGATTTGATGACTTCAATGTGAAACATAAAAGAGTGAGAGAAATAATTGGCAAATACAAAAAGAGAACAGTAGGAAAACTCGTCAGTGACAACGGAGAACTTATTGTGGACCAAGGAAGTATTAAACACTTGGAAAAAATACATAGAGAATTTGTTCTTCGATGAGAGAGGAGATCCCCCTTTCTTATCAACAGAAACTGGACCACCAATACTAACAAATGAGATAGAAGCAGCCATAAAATCGTTGAGAGAAGGCAAAGCTCCAGGACCGGACGGGATACAGATAGAGTTCCTTAAGCTTTTGGATGAATAATCAATAAAAGTGATCTGCAAAATATTTAACAATATCTATGACACCGGCAATATCCCGACAGAATGGCTCATTTCTGAATTTATATTGCTGCCCAAGAAATAAGGGGCAAATAAATGCGGAGAATATAAGATGGCTTAATGAGTCATTTACTCAAGCTTTTCCTTAAGGTTATCCATCGCAGAGTATACAAGATATGCGAAGAGAGAGTAGCAGACACATAATTTAGCTTCATGAAAGGAGTGGGAACAAGAGAAGTACTGTTCAGTATACAAGTTTTATTCCAACGGTGTAGGGACATGAATTGCGACATTTATACCTGCTTTGTAGACTACCAAAGGGCGTTTGACAAAATCCAACACCAGACGATGATACAAGTACTGAAAGGCACCGGAATGGATGATAAAGATCTCAGAATTATAGAAAACTTGTACTGGAACCAGACAGCCACCATAAAAATCAACGCTGGAGATGAAACAACAGAGGCAGTTAACATTCTACGACAAGGGTGTATCATCTCCCCTCTGATATTCAATCTGTATTCAGAAGAGATATTTAGAGAAGCTCTGGAAAACGATGAGAATGGAATTCTTGTAAACGGTGAAGGACTAAATAATATCCGCTATGCAGATGATACGGTCATATTTGCAGATAGAATAGACGATCCACAACAGCTAAAGAACAGAGTGAATGAAGTAAGTGAACGATAAAAATTAACATCAACAAAACAAAATTTATGGTCATAAGTAAAGAGAAGAAAAAAACTGCCAACTATTTATTAAAAATATACCAGTAGAAAGGGTATCCAAATTTGTCTACCTGGGAACCTTAGTAACCGAACAGTGGGACCACTCACAAGAAATCAGATGTAGAATAGAAATAGCAAGAGATGCCTTCATCAAAATGCCAAAGCTCTTCAAATGCCACAACCTCAAATTAGATATCAAAGTAAAAATCCTGCGCTGCTATGTGTTCTCCATATTATACTATGGCATGGAAACCTGGAGATTGACCGAAGCAACACAAAAGAAACTCAAGGCCTTCGATATGTGGCTCTACAGAAGGATCCTTAGAATAGCATGGGTAGATAGAGTGACCAACGAAACAGTAATGGAAAGAATGAGGATGGAAAAAGAGGTGATTAACACGATTAAGAGAAGGAAACTGGAATATCTCGGCCATATAATGAGAAATTACTACAAATACCAACTCTTAAAATCCATCCTCCAAGGAAAAGTGTTTGGAAGGAGAGTGCTCAGAAGATGAAGGATATCATGGCTCAAGAACCTAAGGACATGGTATACAAAAACAACCACAGAACTGCAGCAGTCAACAAGGTCATCATAGCCAGGATGGTCGCCAATATTCCAAACGAATTGGCACTTGGAGAAGAAGAAGAAGAAGAATGCTGGCATGGAGTTCTATATGGAAAGTAAATTGTTTCCATATGTTCAAGTTTACTCCCCTGGGCAACTATGTGGCGGTTTAACAGAGCACGAGACTAGTCAGGACGTCTTAAGGCAATCAAAAATTCAGAATCAGATTGATACTGGCCTATAAAGCCGGGTCGGCTTAGAAGAATTAGGTTTAGATTCGAACCAAAGTGGTATGATTAAGGTGGGTTCTCGGATAACCATGCCGTGAACAACGAGCGAGCGAGTTGCTGAATTCTTTAGGCATGCGTTCTCATTACGCCGCCTTGTCCAGAACTTTATCTGCGCTTGAGCGAGCTTCACGCTACCCAGGCTCTCATTAAAACAGAGGGAGCAACTGGGCGGCTTGGATCGGATCCGAAATATTGTTGGCAGGGAATACATAGATGTACAATAATTAGGAGATGAAACGTCGTATCATATGATATATTGGCGTTTGAGAGAAACATTCAACGTTGCAACTTCCTTTGAGAAGAGCAAGAGTTCTTCGACTGGATCAGAATGCACTCGTACCTTAGAAGTATAGACTCTCAGTATGAGAGGTTGCACAAGGGGCAAGTGATCAGGGGGTGAGAGTAAGTGACCTGGGGTGTCGTCCTCTCCTAGATTTATTTATTTATTTATGTATTTATTTATTTATTTACGGACTTTGCACTTTACAATTTTAAAACAAGGATAATACTGTCAAAAAATACATAACATCCACAAAATATCCAAATAAAATATCCTAAGATATATACATATTTCTTAAAATAACAAAAAAATATATATATTCTAACACAGGTCACTAAATCTCATTCAGTTTTGCAACCCTCCTCTTGAACGCTGACACACCTGGGCCCAACACACGGACCCGCACACTCGACCAATTCGCCCCCCTAACAATCCTTACTTACTTAAACTTACTTATCATATGTTTATATGTTTGATGGTATGTGTTACATTTGCTCTATATTTTATGATATTATTATTTATTTCTCTAATTCTGTAGGTATCTTCAAGAAAATATTGATTTCACTTATGACGAGAACGAGAATGAAAATCTGATCAATCCCTTGCCACTGGTCAACCTTTTAGATAAAACTGCCCAGAACACCGTGATAAGAACTTCACAGACTGATCTTCATGAGGCTGATAGAAGAGGATTATTATGGCTATTGGATGAAGAGTCGATGTATCCTGGAGGTATGTAATTGTACGATATTAGGGACGAGTATCTGTTTCCAAACCTGACTGCGGATTGTAATTTCTGATAAACTGTTCTTCTTTTATAGACAATAGTAAAGTTTTTGGAACGAAGAAAACGGGTTGTTGGGCTTAATCTCTTCTAAATATATAGTTTCCGCAGCTCTAAGTATCCTCATAGAATGAGGAGACAAGTTATGACAAAATGGTGAAATGAAATGAAAGACATGCAATCGTTCTATTATTTTTGTGTCTCAATAGCAACGAAATTTCGTTAGAAAATATATTTCAATGACTTCCAAGAAAATCAGATTTTTCCTGGTTTTTAATTGTTTATTCGCATTTTAGCTTCGTACAAAAGTCTAGCAATCTTAATACATGAATATTTTTAGGCAGTGATGATTCCTTCGTCGAGCGTCTTTTCAACCATTATGGCGATAGAGACCATCAGTTACTGCTAAGAAAAGCGCCAGGAAATAATCAGTTCATTTTACAACATCTTCAGGGGACCAATCCTGTACTTTATAGTGCCAAAGGGTGGTTAAAGCAAAGCAGGGAAAATCCAGTTTCTAGATCTGCCGTTACTCTTCTTCAGGAAAGTTGTAGGTAAGTTAAACAGCAGTAAGATTAATTTTAATTTATATTTTCTTAACCTGAATTAAACATGGTATTGGATATATTTCTAACGAGTAGCATTTTTTTGGCAAGTTTTTATTACTCATTATATTATGTAATGTTTACAGTGGACTGTATATTATTTATGTATTTAATTTCTAGGGAAGACATTAGCAAACTCTTTGTGTCCATCAGAGGTCTAGGCGCTTCCAGCTTTAGTGGCTCAGTTGTGGGTTTGGATGGATCGCAGTCTTTAAGACGAGCGTCCAGTATAAGAAGAACGTTTACTGGTGGTACTGCTGCTATTAAGAAGAAGAGTATCTGTCTTCAGGTAGGGTTTGATACATATTTAATTATGGTACAAAAATGAGGATGACGGATATACCCCCGTCCCCTCTAAATACACAAAAAATTTCGAAAAAACTGGAAAAAAATTGAAAAACTTAAAAAAATGTTCGAAAAGTTAATAGAAGTATTATAAAATAAAATAAAAAAAAAAATAAAAAAAACAATTGAAGAAACGCGGTTTTCAGCGAAAAAAAGGCGAAGGAGTTCAGCTACGAGGTCGGGGATGGCAAAAATGAGAAGAAAAATTATGCTTTATGAAAAAAATAAACATTTTTGAAAAAATGGGAAGAGATTTAAAGAAACGTAAAAAATGTTCGGAAAGTTAGGTATTTTAAACCGAAATAAGAAAAAAAATTAAAAAAAGGAAAAGATTGTTCGAAAAGTTAATAGAAGGATTATAAAACGAAATAAAAAAAAATAAAAATAATAAACAAACAAAAAAGTTAAGGGAAATGCGGTTTTCGGCGAAAGAAAAGTAAAAAAAAGGAAAAAAAAATAAAAAAATGTCGGCTATAACAGAGGAGAATAGAACTGTCTTCCATGGAAATTACAGGGAATTATACCCGCAAATACCCAAAATTTTTCGAAAAAATGGGGAAAAAATTAAAAAAATCCTAAAAAATTGTCCGGAAACTTAATGAAAGTATTATAAAACGAAATAAAAACATAAAGAATATAAAAACAGTTGGAGAAACGCGGTTTTCAGCGAAAAAAAGGCGAAGTTCAGCTACGAGGTCGAGGATGGCAAGAATACGAAGAAAAAATATGCTTTATGAAAAAAAAACACGGAAAGTTAATAAAAGTATTATAAAACGAATAAAGAAAAAAATGAATAAACAAAAAAAATGTTAAAAGAAACGCGGTGTTCGGCGAAAGAAAAGTTGAAAAAAAAAAGGAAAAAAAATAAAAAAGTGTCCAACTGGGGGCAAAAGTTGAGAAAAAGAAAGCTTAAAAAATAAAAACTCAATTCCTATTGTCTCTTTCAGAAGTTTCACTTCAGTTGTGTGCTTATAAAGGTGAGGCACATATTTTTTTATATTTTAAAAGCTAACCCTCAATTTGAAATGTTTTATTAACTACAACTTTTAGTAGGGACAAAATTAT